>JAODAL010006432.1:0-133581 GCA_025379985.1 Phyllomedusa bahiana | reverse complement strand
CATGAGCCAAAAGTGACAAGCCCGGGACACCGGATCACTGGTGGCGTAAAATTTTAAAAAACTTATTTTCATACTGGTTTTCCCAGTAATATTCCCAGTATTTTCTCACCTCCCACATTGGTTTGATCCCTTCTTTGAAAAGATGAAAGTCACTGTGCCCGGTCGGTCCCCGGGGACGTCCCATTGGCGTAGAACCCCGAACTGTTCCACCTAAAAACAAATAGAAAATAAGTATAAATAAAAAGTAAAAAAATATTGAAAATATTAAGATAAAATGTGTGATTACTTGTATTACAGTGAAAGGGAGGTATGGAAACACCAGTGGGGTTTCACTGAGTGAATAAAATCTCCATCACTATATGGTTTTCAAACTATTTTGCCGTCAGTGGATGAAGATGTTATTATATACATTCCGTGTTTAAAGGGGGTTTACCCGGGGATTTTTAATGATTTAAAGAACAAATAAACAGCATTTTAAGGGAAAAAAGTAAAGAATCCCACAACCTTCATGTGTTTCTTTTTTTTGTCTCTTTATTCATCTACATGGATCCACATTTGCGTGAAACTTCCCTTTTAGAGGTCAGTATTCCCCACAGCTCTTTCCTACAAGCCCCCAAAAATTTGATTCATTAAAACTAGGGGTTCTCTGCAGCCAAAACCCTTAAACCTCCTACACTGTTTAGCCCTGCCTGTAACCTTGCATCATTTTCTCAGACATTTTCCCCTCATGCCCCGCATCTCTGCCCATTCACTTTCCCGGGAAACATTCTATCCTCATCCTTAATTATGTAATCTGTGCAAATGTATATTTTTGGTTTTTTTTTTTTCTATGTATTTTGTGAATCCCCCCCCAGCAGGTACACAGCATCCCCTCATTTTAAAATCTGATTGGTGGGGGAAAGGGGCATCACCCCCTTTAATGAAATGGATTCCTATCTAGCATCCAAGAAAAGGGGGGCGATGTCACATCCCCCCGCAATCAGTTTTTTATCATGGGAAAGTGTGTGCCCCTTTTGCGGGTTGGTACATCCCTGCACCAAATGATGTCAGGCAGTGTTCATTGCTTTTCCCTGCACCCCTACTATTAAAAACATAGGGACTGAGCGATGCTCACTGTAAGCATTTTAACATAGGGAATGCTGGTTTTTTGATTGTTTTGGATCAATCACTGTCCTACAAGCTGTGTACCTGAGCAGGCAGTGCAACATGGTAAGCTGACAAACATGTTTCTGTTTCCATGTAAGTTAGTATGTAATAACTGGACAATCCCTCTCAGGGGTATTCACTCCACATTTTGTTGTACGTCACCAGTATACGATGGGAAACCTCAGCATGTTTTGGTTCTATAAACCAAACTCCTATGGAGTATGTTAGGTCTATTGTATACCAGTATATATTTACATGCAGGACACAGACACATGGTACACTGACCCACAAACTGAATGTACACTGCTGTAATACAGGCCAACGACGACTACATTTGGTTTATACAGTCAGTATACCTTTTTGATGGTATCATGAGATGCACACAGCTAAAACATGGTGTAATTGCAATCACATGGCTTTCAGATAAGCAGTAATGTCTGGTGCCAACAAATAATTGAGACTGATAATTTGTCACATTTCACAGGAAAGCCTCAAGGACCACAAAGCTGCAGCTGTAATCGGGTCATCCTAAGGCTTGGTTCACACGCTGTGTTTTTGCTTGTGTCTGAGCTTCAAGTGGTTTTGAAATGAACGCTAACTTAGAACACAGTTGAAATTGGGGCTAATAAGAAAATATGCAATGTGTGAACCCACCCTTCTACTGTGGGAAAAAAAGGTAATTTAGTAGGTTGCTTTATTTTACATTTTAATAACACTGCTTATTGATTTTTGCTATGGGATAACCCATTAAACAAAAATCAGTGACACTTAGCAGGCACTCACAGAGGCAAAGGTACCAATCTGCTTGATGTTCTGTTCATAGCTCTGAGAGCTTGTTGGTCTTCCTGGAGTTCTGCGAGAATACCAGAAGGTATAGTTGTACTGTAAAGGGTGCTCTGCTGGGCCCGGCACAACCGTCTGTGAATATACGACAAAAATGCATGAAATGTGTACACAATATCACACTCACTGTCATACATAACTGGATCGGTGGCAAAGCATGGTATAACTGCTGGGTAAGCAGTAAAGAGTTATTATCTTATACAATGATTCCCACACACACCCACAATGATGTAGTTTTAGGGCTTGTTCACACGGCGTTTTGGATCCTTTTTAGGATCCGTTTTTGGCACATGAAAAATGCATCCGGAAAGCGGATCCGCAAAACGTAGCATTGGATACTTTATTTGGATCCGTTTTGAATGCTTTTTCACTTGCGTTTTAGCAAACCGCTTTCCGGGTGCGTTTTCAGAAGAGGGGAGAGTCAGTCGTCCCTCTGCCCCCAAGAGCAAATCCCCCAGCTCCCCCTCGCCCTCCCAGCGGCACCCGTCCCATTTCCCCGTTCCCACAGCAATGTAGCTACCTGTCCTCCCCAGAGCATGTCCCCACCCTCGTCCCATACCGTCCTCCCCACAAAAGAAAACCTCCCCCAGCTCACCTCGTCCTCCACAGAAGAAACCTCGTCCCCCCAAACCCGTTCCCACGCGGGGCACCTTTCCACTCCCCTGCTCCCACGAACCCCTGTCCAGTACCTCGTTACGGGAGATTCTAGTCACCCCCCCCACAAAGACCTGTCCCAAACCCACCGTCCTTTTTCCCACAGAAGCACCCGTCCCAGCTAACCTGCCCAGCTCACTCGTCCTCCCACACAAATCGTCCCAGTCACCTTCTCCCGCTCCCTCTCCCACTCCCTCGCCCGTCCCTCTCCCAGCCACCTCGCCCCAGCCACCCCCCACCACCTCGTCCCAGCTCACCTCGTCCCAGCTCACCTCGCCCAGCCACCTCGCCCCAGCCCCACCTCGTCCCAGCTACCTCGCCTCCACAGAAGCACCTGTCCCACTCACCTCGTCCTCCCAAAGAAGCACCTCGTCCCAGCTCACCCGTCCCCCCACAGGCAACCCGCCCCACTCCCTCGTCCCCCCGCAGCACCTCTCCCAGCTCCCCTCGCCTCCCACAGCAGCACCCTTCCCACACCTCGTCCTCCCACAGCACCCCCGTCCCACTCGCCTCGTCCTCCCACGCAGCACCTCGTCCCACTCGCCTCGCCTCCCCCAGCACCTCTCCCAGCTCACCTCGTCCCCCCAGCACACCTCCCCACTCGCCCGTCCTCCCACACGACCCGTCCCGCTCCCCCTCGTCCTCCCCACAGCAGCACCTCGCCCAGCTCCCTCGTCCCCCACACAGCACTCGTCCCAGCCGCCTCGTCCTCCCACAGCAGCACCTCGCCCCAGCCCCTCGTCCTCCCACAGAAAGCCCCTCGTCCCAGCTCGCCCGTCCTCCCCGCAGCCCCTCGTCCCACTCGCCTCGTCCTCCCACAGCACCCCTCGTCCCAGCCGCCTCGTCCCCCCACAGCAGCACCTCGCCCAGCTCCCTCGCCCCTCCCACGAAAGCACCTCGTCCCAGCTCCCTCGTTTTACAGCAGCACCTCTCCCAGCTCACCCGTCCTCCCCAGCAGCACCTCGCCCCAGCTCCCTCGTCCCCCACAGCCCCCTCCCCCCAGCTCCCTCGTCCCCCACAGCGCACCCCCCCAGCCCCTCGCCTCCCACAGCACCCCCCGTCCACCCCCTTTGCCTCCCACAGCGACCTCGCCCACTCCCTCGCCCCTCCCACACAGACCCGTCCCAGCCCCTCGTCCCCCCACAGCGCACCTCGCCCCCAGCCACCTCGCCCCCCCGCAGCACCTCGTCCCAGCTCCCTTTTCCTCCCACACAGCCCCTGCCCCCAGCTCCCTCGCCCCCCACAGAAACACCCCCCCAGCTCGCCTCGTCCTCCCACAGCAGCACCTCGTACCAGAACCCCTCCTCCTCCCCCCAAAAAGCACCTCGCCCAGCTCCCTCGTCCCCCACACAGCACCTCTCCCAGCTCACCTCGCCTCCCACGCAGCCCCTCGCCCCAGCTCCCTCGTCCTCAACAGCCACCTCGTCCCAGCTCCCTCGCCCTCCCACGCACACCTCGCCCCATCACCCGTCCCCCCCACAGCGCACCTCGTCCCACCCACCCTGCCTCCCCACAGGCACCCGTCCCAGCTACCTCGCCTCCACAGCAGCACCTCGTCCCAGCTCGCCTTTCCCCCCACAGAAACCCTCGTCCCAGTCCCTCGCCCTCCCACAGCGGGACCTCGTCCCAGCTCCCTCGTCCTCCCACAGCGCACTCGCCCCCAGCTCACCCGTCCCCCACACAGCACCTCGTCCCAGCCCCCTGTCCTCCCACAGCACACCTCGCCCAGCTCCCCGTCCTCCCACAGCAGCACCTCTCCCAGCTCGCCTGCCTCCCACAGCGCACCTCGTCCCAGCTCGCCCGCCTCCCACACACACCTCGCCCCACTCCCTCGCCCCCACAGCAAAACCTCCCCCTCCCTCGTCCACGCCGATCAGCACCCCCCGATCTCCACCCGCCACTCACCTCCCCCGCACCCTCACCTGCCCCGCCTCTGCGCCGCCGCTCACCTGCAGCGCGCCGGTCCCGCCATCCAGCCGCCACCACCTGCGCCCCATCCCGCGATCCAGCCTGCTCACTCGCTTTCGCATCCGCTTTCAGGATGAAACGCACTTTTACGTACCCGGAGTTGGAGCGCTTTTGGACAAGTGCCAAAAGCGGACTCCATTATCTCCTATGACATGTCAATTCTTAAAGGGATCCAAAAAACGCAGTGCAGGAGAGTTTTTCAAAAGCGCATTGCTGATCTCCCGTGGGAACAGCGATGCGCTTTTGCCATCAACTCAATGTAATACACTGACAATTGTTAGATCCACTTGCGGATCCGTAAAAGGATCCGAAAACGATCACAAAAACGCCGTGTGAACAAGCCCTTACAGGGAAACAACACAGCGATGGAACAATGACCACTTTATTAAGAACAAAAAGTGCTCCAAATGACAAAGAAATTAAAGCGATAGCACAGATCTAGAATATGCCCCTTATAAAATTGTGGGGGTATGACTGCCAGGAACCCCACCACTCCTCTAAGGAGTCACAGTGGCCATTTTTTCCTGCACAGAAATGCTCCCAATCTTCACTCCTTAACAAAGAATGGCATACATGCAGGTTGTGGTTTCTGCAGAATGCCATATACATACATCATTGTGACTGCTGGAGCTGCATTATAACCATAGAAGACGTGTCACGACTGATTGCAACAGATAAGATCAAAGATTACTCAAATTAAGGATGTGAATAATGACTTCGAAGTTAAAAATAGAGCGACCCCGATGCCGCTATACAAATCCAGCCACCTGCCATGGCTATCCCCTTATAAGGCTATGCATAATGGTTTGGAATAGTAAGTAAACCAAATAGCTATATACAGGCAGTCCCCCTGTTACGGACGGGATAGGGACTGTAGGTTTGTTCTTAAGTTGAATTTGTATGTAAGTCGGAACAGGTAGATTTATTAAATGTAACTCCAGCACACATTTTTTTTTTTAGTTTTGGATAGTACAGGGAAGGGTTTTTACATTTGTTTTGCTGTCTGTGCCCCTGTTAAGAAGATTTCACCTAATGTACTGCTGTGGTGTGCTGGAACTTGTCATTCTACAGCTACTATCTGCTGTGGAACAAGGAACTACAAGTGCCAGCTTTCCCCATAAGGCTCCGTTTGTAACCAGGGGACAAATGTAAGTCGGAACGGTGTAAGTCGGGGACTGCCTGTAACTGATCAGACAACTGGATTGTGATCTTCTCTGATGGGACTAAAAAAAAAAAAAAAAAAAAATAATAATAACAAGTGGTTTAATTTCACTCAAGTATAAAAAAAATAGATATATATAAATCGCATGGAGAATGACAACAAATGGCAGCATCCTTTCCTATGCCCAAAATAAATAAACATTAAAAGGGGTGTTATTAAAAAAAATATATATATTACATGACACTGGGGCCAGGGTGGGCAAAAACAAAAAACTGGTACTTGCCTACCTGTCCCCTGCTGCTTCCTCTACACAGCTCCCGGCAATCTGCTCCTCTTTACTTCCGTGTTATCATCCCAACTCGCTAGAGGCTCGCGCACCATTCACTTGTCAGGACGAGAATCTGGGAGTGAAAGAAGCAGATCACCGGGAGCTCTGCTGAGAGACAGGTAGGTAAATATCAGTTGGTTTCTTTTTTGCCCATCCTGGCCACAATGTCATGTATTTTTTTTTTTCCAGTAGCCAACTCCTTTAGTTTAAAACCACAAAAACAAGACCATATACAGGCAGTCCCCGGGTTACAAACGGGATAGGGACTGTAGGTTGGTTCTTAAGTTGAATTTGTATGTAAGTCAGAACAGGTATATTTATTAAATGTAATTCCAGCAAAAAAAATGTTGGGATAGTGAAGGGAACAGTTGTTACATTTGTTTTGCTGTCTGTGCCCTTTTTAGAAGATTTCACCTAACGTTCTGTATCTCATGTGCAGCTGTGGCATGCTGGCACTTGGTTATCATGGGGCGTGACTCAGTGTTGAATGTCAGCCACGCCCCATAAGTCTCCGTTTGTAACTAGGGGACGTATGTAAGTCGGAACGATGTAAGTAGGGGACTGCCTGTATAGCTATACGGATATTCTGACTGAAAATTAAAGTTATGGCTTTTGAAATGAGGTGACAAAAAAAATTCTGAAATAAATAAAATGCAAGAAAACAACCTTGGAAGACGGAGAGGAAAAAAAACTAAGGAAAAATGCTTGGTCTTTAAACCCTTAAAGGGGTGTTCTGGGCCATAACATTGCTTGTTCATCCATCGGGATATGAGTAGAAATAGAAGAGAAAGCGCGTACTTACCTCCCAGATGCTTCCGTTCACTCCCGGCTGTCGGTCCGTTCAACTCAGAAGTAAGCATTGAGCGGCCATCAATCACGTGACAGCTCCAGCAAATCACAGGCCACAACGTCACCTGCACTTAACCTGTGTGGCCTTTATCTGGCTGCGGCTGTCAGGTGAATGAAGACCATTCACTGCTTTTGTGGCGGTAAACGGACCGGCAGCCAGGAGTGAACGGGAGGAAAAGACTGAGTCTTCTCTTCTATTTCTACAAAACATCAAAAAAAGCCAAGGATACAGCACTGCAACAAAATCAAAAAGTAGTGTGCCAAGTTCAGAAGTATGATCCAAATCCCTCTAATATCCAAAAATATAAAGAAAGCAGCACCACCAAAATATATTAAAAAAAATGTGATTTAATCACCTAAGCCCATACAAGCAACATTTCAACTCCTCCATGACTCCATGGAGGAGTTGAAATGTTGCTTGTATGGGCTTAGGTGATTAAATCACATTTTTTTTATATATATTTTGGTGGTGCTGCTTTCTTTATAATATTCTCTTCTATTTCTACTTATACCCCAACGGCCAAAAGAGAAATGTTAGGGCCCGGAACACCCCTTTATGGTGGCAGCCATTTTCTGATTTTTGGTTTTCTTTTTTTTCCTTCCCATATTCCAAAAGCCATAAATTTTTTCATCTACATAGATATATCAGGGCTTCTATTTTGCTGGACAAGATGTTAATTTTAATGGTGAAATTGACCATAACAAATAATGTACTAAGAACCCCCCTACAAATTCTATGGGTGGTGGAAAATGGACAAAAAGACAATTGCACCATTTTTGCGGGGGTTTAGTTTATATGGAGTCTACTTTTCAGTATAAATGATGTCTTATTCTGTATTATACAGATCGATATAATTCCAGTGATACCAAATTTGTAGAGGTTTCATTACGTGTTAGTACTCAAAAAAAAAAAAAAATTATATTTTAAAACTTTTTGCTGAAATGCTATGTTCTGTGACCAATAATTTCTTTTAGTGAGGGCTTATTTTTGCGGGCTTAAGTGCAGTTTTATGGGAACCAATTTGGGATACATGTGACTTTTTGATCACTTTTTATTCCAAATTTTCAGAGATATGAAATCACCAAAAAACACAATTTAGGCGTTTGGAAATTTTTTCTTTTTTGGTGCGCATTATATGGGATAAATTATGTTATATTTTAATAACTCAGACTTTTATGACTGCAGCAAAACCAATTATTTGTAACTTTTCTATTATTGTTATTACTCTATTATTTGTATTCTATTATTATTTATTCTATTTGTAAAATAAAATAGTGGTTGGTGGGACCCACTGCGATCAGTCATTCACCATCTATACTGTACATAGGTGAAAAAATGAATGTTGTGGGTAAACCCTTTTAAAGAGTATATCACAAGATAGGTGATAAACGTCAGATTGCTGGGATCCCACTAATCACATAAACGGGGGCCCAAAAGGACCCCATTCTTCATTGCTCGTGTGCAGCAAGGCAGTCTCTGAATGGAGCAGTGGATGAACATGCTTCAGAGCTCTGAGACTGATGACGCTAGCCTGATTGTTGTACTAAGTGATCTTCTTCAGTCTCATAGTCCTTGAGTGGAGCTGCAGTGCACAAGTTCAACCATAAGTTCAAGGCAATAGATCTGAGGTCCCCGCTTTAGAGATCGGTGGGGGTCCCCATGAAGGGACCCCCAGTAATCAGACATTTACCACATGTCCATAAGAGATAAATGTCTTTGATATGAGAACCCCTCTGAGGTCTAGACAGACCTGGTCATTAATAGCGGTCAGACAACTGTCATCTGATAGGTGTTGTCCACATCAGATGTCCTACCTTCTTCCTGCATGAACTCTGGTTCTTGTCCTTGTCATTTTTTTCCTTCTCACTGTCTTTCTGTGTGCCGTTCTCCTCATTCTGATCATGATCGCCACTGTCATCATCCTTCAGACTGTAACCAAATATACAAACAGTGTCAGTGCCAACACCTCACCAATACATAAAATATACTTGATGCTTTTCACATGCCATTTCCCATGGAACCTTTGCAGACTTCCACCAATCCCGAGCATGCGTGTTACGTCGTCGGATTTTCTATCTATAACCTATCTGAAGTCAGTCATTAGGTTTTCTGTCTATTTAAAACTAGTCCACAGGGTCAGGAAAAAAGTACCAAAAATAAAAAAAAGGTCCTACTCAATGAAAACTTAACTTTTAATAGGTATCCTAAATAACAGATTATGAAGAAAGTCCTAAGTGCTGATAATCACGAATCAGTTTTCATTCCTACAGTATTCATACACAAACATGGGGAAGTGCCCCAGGACATATAGGTTAAATGCTGTCTAATAACTTTGGAGTGGTGGGAACATTTTTCACCCCCTTACATCCAAAGGTGGAATTTACCCTCACCGTGTGAGTATTTCATTCTCCCTTGGATGTTCAGGCACACCAGCCTATTATGAAGATCTCCTCTGATCAGGTATCATGCATTTGTGTCCATGTTTGACACTACTAATGTGAATTACAGCGGTTTGGCTTGTTTTTTCAACCCCATTGAAAAGTCCCTGAGATTGGCATGAAACGCTGCGTCTGGGGATTATAGGTATCTGTATATGGTACTTTTATTGTTTTCTAGCCTTCATTTGCCGATCAGTAACTGGCTCACTGATAGAAAACAAAGGGTAGTAATTAACGGTACATACTCAGACTGGATCGCTGTTACTAGTGGGGCACCACAAGGGTCAGTATTGGGCCCTATCCTCTTTAACATTTTCATTAATGATCTTACACAGGGAATACACAGTAGAATATCGATCTTTGCAGATGATACTAAGCTCTGTAAAGTAATCAACACAATAGAGGATAATATGTTATTACAAAGGGATCTGGATAAGTTGGAGGTCTGGGCAGGGAAATGGCAGATGAGGTTTAACACTGATAAATGCAAGGTTATGCACATGGGGTAGAGAAATCCATTACATGATTACATGTTAAATGGAAAAACACTGGGTAAAAGTGACATGGAGAAGGACTTGGGAATCCTGGTGGACAGTAAACTTAATTGTAGCAGCCAGTGTCAGGCAGCAGCAGCCAAAGCAAATAGGATCATGGGGTGTATTAAAAGGGGCATAGAGGCACATGATGAGAACATTATTCTCCCATTATACAAGTCACTGGTTAGACCACACATGGAATATTGTGTACAGTTTTGGGCACCAGTGCACAGGAAAGACATTGTAGAGCTTGAACAGGTACAAAGGCGGCAACAAAAATAATAAAAAGGACTGGTGGACTACAGTACACAGAAAGATTGGCAAGATTAGGGTTATTTAGTTTAGAGAAAAGAAGGCTTCGGGGGGGGGGGGGACATAATATGTTTAAATACATCAAAGGTGATATAGAGATCTCTCCCAAGATTTATTTATACACAGGGCTGTATCTAGAACAAGGGGGCATCCTCTACGTCTTGAGGAACGAAAGTTTCTACATAAACAGAGAAAGGGATTCTTTACTGTAAGAGCAGCGAGACTATGGAATTCTCTGCCAGAGGGACTTGTCATGGTGAATTCAATAACCGAGTTCAAAAAGGGTTTGGATGCATTTCTGGAGCGTAATAATATAACAAGTTATAGTGACTAGGATTCAGGAGAGGGGTCATTGATCCAGGGATTTATTCTGATTGCCAGATTGGAGTCAGGAAGGAATTTTTCCCTAAAATGAGGACAATTGGCTTCTACCTCATTGGGGTTTTTGCCTTCCTCTGGATCAACACCTTAGCACAACAGGCTGAACTAGATGGACGACTTGTCTTTTTATAGCCTTACAAACTATGATTATTTATACCTGTATGGGGAATAATTGTCTCTATCCACCCATATCCCTGTCTTTGCACTAGATTTAGGGGATTGTTCAGGGACAAGTAGAGACCTTTTTCGGCAGGGTCACCCTTTTCGGGGCGGGTTCTCTGCTGTGGGACATTATTAGGTGTCTGAGTAGGGATAAGATAGGTCAGGCCCCTTTTTTGTTATATTGGTGTTTAGGTGCCAACTGTCCCTCATCATTGTGGTAAATTCTTGTATTTTTGTATGTATTACCTTAATAGGTTTTTAACGACTATAATTAAAAGTTATTTTTTAGAGGAATTGTTTATTTTTGGATATTATTTTGATTCATCTATTCCCCAATTTTTTCATTTTGGGACACTTTTTGAATTCTTTAATGTCTATACTTTCCCTAATGGCCATTCACCCTAGCCCTTAACGGACTGACCGCCGTGGCAAGGGTGACACCGCAGTGCTTATAGACCCCATCTAGTTGTCCCCAAGTACGTCCATATGGCAAATGGGTGCGTAACAAAGCACCAAAAAAGAAAACAACATCATCAAACAAATCATGGGCAACAGAAATATCAAAATAAGCAAAACCACAGGCCACACACGCATGAAACGCGTTTCACCCTGCTGTCAAGGAATCATCAGTGGGGACACTAATCATACAAAAGTGGCTGCGACAAAAACAAGTGAATAAAGCACAAATAAAGTGTCTGTTCTCATCCTGGCAAATAATGGTAAAAATGTTACTAAATCGGATGAATACATAAATACCTGTAGGTTGTCCTTGGCCATCCCCTATTTGTGTGTTATATGTATGAGAACTATCAAAAACTGCCCAAATATCAATAATGTTGGTGACCTCGACAGATTATTTAGGAGAAAGCCACTGGCAATATAATGTGTGCTGGGGTCTCTACCAGCAGATGAGCAAGTGTGCAGGGGCGAGAGCTGTGCCATAGTCTGCAATGTAGAGTGCTCATGCCCAACTGCCCACAGGCGGCAGCAGACTTGGAATGGACCCAACACTAAACCTATTCACGAAATATTACACCAATCACCTCATCATAATCATGCACTTGGGCCGAGGAAACAAAGTATGTAATAAAGCAGAATACTGGGTAAAACTATGGCCGATAAAGACCTGGGGATATTGGTGGACAATAGTCTTAAATTCAGTAGCTAACGCCAAGCAGATGCTGCCAAAGCAAAGCAAATCATGGGTTTCATTAAAAGAGACAGAAATGCTCAAGACAGGAACATAGTTTTGCCTCTGTACAAATCATTGGTGAAGCCTCATGGAATATTTTATCCAGTTTTGGGCACCAGTATATAAGAATGACATAGCTGAGCTATTGCGGGTGCAGATGATGGCGACCAAGTTGGTTAAGGAATGGGAAAACTGCAGACCCAAGAAAGACCATCAAACTTGGTGATTTAATTACCATGCAAAAAACATGTGAAAGAACAGTATACAGATCTTTTGCATGATCTTTTTACACCTGGGCCTGTAACCATAATAGTGGAGTGTCCTCTGTGTCTATAGGAAAGAAGGTTTCACCATTAGCATAAGGGGGATTCTTTACTGTAAGAGCCGTGAGACTATGGAACTCTCTGCAACAATATGTTGTGATGGTGGATTCATTGACCAGGTTCAGGAAGGGTTTCGATGTCTTTATTGAAAAATCTAATGTTAAGGTTACTAGATTCCAGAGATAGGACGTTGACCCAGGATTATTCTGGTGCCATATTTAGTCGGCAAGGAATTTTTCCTTTTGTATGGAACAACTGGCATCTGCCTCATCTTGGTTTTTTGTCTTCCTCTGGATCAACACTGTAGTGTCATAGGTTGGACTGGATGGTCCTGTGTCTTTTTCCAATCTTATCTACTATGTTGCTATATAAGTCTATAAAAGCTTTGTAAACTTTATCCAATAGCACATACAAACTAAAAAAAAAAATAAATCACAGTAAGGCCGTGTTCACACGGCTTATTCACGGCGGATTTGTGCGCTCGCAAATCCGGCGTGAATAAGGGGCGGGAAGGGGGCGGGGCCTGAGCCGCTCCCCGGCCCCATAGACTGTCATTATCTACGGCGCGTCCGCGCCGTAAATAATGTGCATGTCACTTTCTCCCCTCGCTGCGGATTTGCCGAGCGGGGAGGAGCGACAGATTCCACTGTTCTCTATGAGAACAGTGGATTACCGTAATGACTCCGACGGATTGGCGCCGTACTGCAGCGCAAATCCGGAGCGGAGTACGGCGCCAATCCGCGGACAAATAAGCCGTGTGAACGAGGCCTAATACTCCTCAACACGACAAACACTTGTTAGACTGGTCGCGTTTATGACTTCTGTTTTATCTGTATGATCACCTGAAAGAAGCATCCCGACGGATCCCAAGACGATCCATAGGGAACAACAGGGCACGTAAAGGGCCTCGTTTATCCAAACAATCTTACAGTAAAGGGTATGTCGACACACAAACCTGTGCGCGCTGCATGTTTAGAAGAACGCACTGATCAGCCAGACCAATTCACTTTCATTATTCCTGCCGCGTGTATGTCGGCAAGAAGTGACATGTCCCTTCCTTCTGCCAGTGTTCAATATGCGGCGGGGCAGACGACAGGTCATGACAGCTCTCTATGAGACCTATGATTACTGTAATTTTGGGGCACATTGCATCACAATTACTCCCAGAAATACGTCCTAAAAGATACCGTGTGAACATAGCCAAATAGTCTTTGTTGCCCATAGCAACCAGAGCTCAGCTTTCATTTCTCCATAGCAGTTTAAAAAATAAAAGCTGAATTCTGATTGGTTGCTATGGGCAACAAACACAATCCTCCAATTAGACAGTCTTCATACATGAGGCCCATAGTGTTTCCATTCAGAAGACGCAGCAAATGTAGTGTCAGGGAATGCTCACGGCAAACTACGCTTCAATGTCCTGAACACCTCTTCAGCTTCCGATATAAAATACGTGGCGTCATTCACATGCGGGTTTTGGGACACTTTTACTCGCAAACATTTAATTGCCTTGTCAATTCTCGAGGCCTCAAAATATGCTCCACACTCGTCTTAAATACGCTACAGAATACCCTCCATCAGGTGTTTTTTAAAGCAGATTTGGAAGCATAAATTTACACTTCAAAATATGTCATATGAAGGTGAAGTCGCATGCCATTTACCTGGCGCATACTGTGCACACCGCTATACGCCGTACGTTCTGGCTCCCTTTCCCCAACATGTCCCTTCTGTCACTGGCTGCGCAGCACACACCGGGAATACGCCAGCTTTCATAGCTCTCAATGAGTGCTAACATTTTACCGTATTTGCAGGACGGACTTCAGGTGCACTGCAGCACAATTACATCCTGCAAACACGTCATATGAAAATACCCTAAAAGTAATCTGTTTATCCTAAGGCTATGTTTACACGGCCTAATTGCGGGATGTATTTCGCTCGCAATTACGCCGTGTGTACGGGGGCGGGGCCGCAGCCCGCCGGCCCCATAGACATTCACTATTCTTGGCACGTATACGCCGTGAATAATTGACATGTCACTTCTCTCGGCGAGCGGAGACGTAACCCATAGTTCTCTATGAGAACTGTGGATTACCGTAATGACTGGGACGTATCTTGCCCCGTATTTAGCGCAGTACGGCGCAAATTATGGGCTGAAATACGTCCCAAAATAAGCCGTGTGAACATAGTCTAAAAGTAATATGTTTATCCTAAGGCCATGTTCACACGGCTTAAAATTGGACGTATTTCAGTCCGTAATTTAACACCGTAGTGCGCAAATTACGGCTGGAATACGTCCCAGTCATTACGGTAATCCACAGTTCTCATAGAGAACTATGGATTGCGTCTCCTCTCCCTGCTCGGCGAATCCGCCGCGGGGGAGATAAGTGACGTGAATTACCAGCGGCGCGTACACAGCGTAATTGCGTGACGTAATTACGCCGCGCAAATAAGTCGTGTGAACATAGCCTAAGTATTGCCTACAGATCTGTCAGGAGCTCCCAAAGTGCAGTGTGAACCTAGCTCTACAGAATTGTCCAAATGCTCCTAAACAGCGGCAGAACCCCCCCGCACATCTGCCGCATGCTTTTCAATGCAATGATGTTTTCCAATGATAGTGGCATGGGGTGTGGGTCAGGGGCGACTGCACAAAAGCCACAGCAACACATTTACCTCCCCATGAATGGCAGCGGCTGCAGATAGGACGAGAAGTTGCTCTGTGCTCTCTGCCATGGTTCATGGAGCTGCGATCACAGCTATCCCCTATCCAGAAGGCACTTTCAGCCAATGCTTTCTGCGATGTTCTGCTAATCGGCCAGATATCGGGCTGCTCGTGTGATCGATGGCTCCCAATACACATCCGATACACAGCGGCTGCTCGATCACCCTGCCAGCTCTCTATATAACATTCAACAGCCCATTATACAGAGCACAGGCGTCCTAGGTGTGTTACTAGCGCTCAAGGCAATGTCTCCCTCCGGCCACATGACCGCCCTCCCCATATGGGGTTACTCCGTGCCGCGGCTCTTATCTACTGTGCGCTTTAGGTCACCGCTCCAAGCCACAAACTCACGCATCAAATTTGTTGTTCATCGTCTCTGTGCTCCTCTCCCCGCCACTTCCGCTTCCAGCAAAACAGTCCTCCGCACTCCAGCGTCGCTTCCTTCAAAATAGGGAACTCTGTACAATGTAAAATGTTTCTACCCGGACGCATAGAGGCCACGGACACCAGTGGATTCTGGCGGCCATTTTGGGTGTGGCACATAGTCTTGTGAAATCAATCTTTTTATTGACCTTCTTCTGGGTGTCTACACTAAGTAACTAAGCTGCCAAGCAACCTCAGCTCTAGTGAATTGTGCTTGCTTATTATGAACATTTCTACATCTCTGGCCCGGATGTTAACTCACTGCTTTCCAGGATTCCAGAATGTCTGTCGTTTACGTTCTCCTTCATCTCTTCCTATTTTCTCAAATTCAATACTGAGAAAGCGGAGTTCATCAACTTTTCCCCATACCACTCAAACTCTAGATCTGCTCTATCACAGTCAATGGCTCCATGATTGCCTCAGCCCCACAAGTCTGCTGCCTTAGGCTATGTTCACACGGGTTAACTGCGGGACGTAATTACGCCCCGCAATTACGCCGTGTGGCCGGGGGCGGGAGCGGGGGAGCGAGTGGGGGGCCGGAACTTCGCCGGCCCATAGACAATCATTGCTAGCGGCGCGTATACGCCGGTAGAAAGTGACCTGTCAATTATCCCCCCCCGCAGTGTATTCGCCGAGCGGGGAGAGGAGACGTAATCCATAGTTCTCTATGAGAATTGTGGATTACCGTAATGAATGGGCCGTTTCCAGCCCGTAATTTGCGCACTTCGGCGCGTAATTACGGACCGAAATACGGCCCATTTAAAGGTCTAAGGCCATGTTCACACGGCTTATTTGTCCGCGGATTGGCGCCGTACTCCGCGCCGGATTTGCGCTGCAGTACGGCGCCAATCCATCAGAGTAATTACGGTAATCCACTGCTCTCATAGAGAACAGTGGATTCCGTCGCTCCTTCCCGTTCGGCGAATCCGCCGGGCGGGGAGAAAGTGACATGCACATTATTTACGGCGCGGACGCGCCGTAGATAATGCGTTGTCTATGGGGCCGGCGGGCCGTGCCCCGCCAAGCCCCTTATTCACGCCGGAATTGCGGGCGCAATCCGGCTCGCAAATCCGCCGTGAATAAGCCGTGTGAACGGGGCCTAAGGGTATGTTCACATGGCGTTTTGCTTCCGTGTGAACATCCGCTTTTCTGATGCATGTCTGGATCCATAAGAAGGGACCCAGAGACGCATCTAGCAATTAACAGTGAGTTTATCACTGCCGGCAATGACAAACACGCAGCGGCGTTCACATGAGTGATTGCGCTGCGTGTTTGCATCGCGTCTGTCGGGTCCATCTTGCGGATGCGATCAAAGAAATGACATGCAATTCTTGGATCACATCTAAAAGGCGGACCCGACAGGCGTGATGCAAACACGCTGCGGTGATCATTCATGTGAACGCTGCTGCGTGTCTGTCATTGCCGGCAGTGATAAACTCACTGCTAATTGCTAGATGCGTCTCTGGGTCCGTTCTGTTGGTCCCAGGGACGCATCAGAAAAGCGGATGTTCACACGAAGGCAACACGCCGTGTGAACATATCCTTAGCTTAGGATAACCCTTGACTCTGCCATGTCATTCATTCCACACATCCAAGTCCTGATCACCTCCCGTCGCCTCCACCTGAAAAACATTCCCCAAATCCGCCCCTTCCTGGACTTTAAGGCCTCGTTCACACGGCTTATTTGGGCGCTGATTGGAGCCGTACTGCGTGCCGTATTTGCGCTGCAGTACGGCTCCAATCCTTCCCAGTAACTCCGGTAATCCACTGCTCTCATAGAGAACTATGGATTTTGTCACTCCCCCCCCCGCCGTGGAATCCACCGCGGGGAGAGAAAGTGACATGTCAATTATTTACAGCGCGTACGCGCCGTAGATAATGACAGTCTATGGGGCCAGCGAGCTGCCGGCTCCCCGCTCCGCCGCACGGCTTCCAGCATAATTGCGGGGAGAAATCCGTCCCCGCAATTACGCCGGCAATAAGCCGTGTGAACGAGGCCTAAAGGCATGTTCACACGGCTTAAAATGGCCGTATTTCGGTCCGTAATTTCGCGCGAAGTCGCCAATTAGGGGCCGAAAACACCCTTTCATTACGGTAATTCACAGTTCTCAAGAGAACTATGGATTCGTCTCCTCTCCCCCCCCCGGGCGAAGCCCCGGCGGGGAGATAATTGACATGTAATTTCTATCGAAAAAGCGCCCGCTACAATTCAAGCCCCCCCGCTCCCGGCCCCCCCCCCGGGTCTAAACGGCGAATTGGGGGCGTAATTACGCCCCGCAAATACACCATGTGAACATAGCCTAAAGGTGCTTTACACAGTGCGTTTTTTCACGTAGGGTGCTTCACACAGTGCTTTTATTTGCTGTGCATTTCTGCAAAAAAATGCACCAAATACAGTTGTGAAAAACACCTTTACAGTACCGCACAGCAATTAATCTGCCTTCATTACCAGCCAGCTTCTTTCAGTTATCTAATCTGTTTGGAAAGGTGTTTCAAGTCAGTGATCAATTATTGTGTTTATAATCTGCAAGATTTAAACACAATAATTGATTACTCACTTTGAACACCTTTCCAAACAGTTTCGATAACGGAAAGAAGCTGGCTGGTAATAAAGGCAGATTAATTGCTGTGTAGTACTGTTAGGGCCTGTTACACGTCAATAGACAAATACCTGTCGGCAGGGCAGTTCTTAGGCTAAATTGCACTCAGGGTGAGGTGAAGAAATCCCCCCCCCCCCCCCGGTAACATAATGCGCCACTATGCGACACATTGCATCACCATCAACCAGAGCAAAATATACAAAAAGCTTTACCACAATGTGCTACGTATAAAACTACTAAATAATAGTCATGCAAATTTTCCAAATACCACCCGCTCACCAACCAGAATCCCAAGACCCCCATATCACCAACACACAGGACCGGGAAAAATACCACCACACCATGACCACATATCACCACCATATAGTGACCGAATAATACAAACTGACCATTACTGGGTATAAACCATTATACTACAACCAATATTACCGGTGTACAGTGACCATACAGTATTGGATTCCAGCTGTACACAGGCTCTGCAGACATATAAATGATTTACATAAGTTTTAAAACTAGTGACTCACAGGAGACCTCGAAGAGTTGTTCTCTTTTTCCTTCTTCTTCTTCTCCAAATGTCCCAGACGCCATGACGACTACTCCCTAACTCTTCACTGTAAAATTTAACAAACACAAAACTTACGACTCCTCCCTTTATCAGCACTTTCCTACCAATCCTATCTCTATACAAACTCCCCATCTATAGCACCTCATATGGTAGCCATGTAAATATGCCCCCTGTAGCCCCACGTAGTCCACCCTATCAGCCAGGGTTTGTGCCCCTGTACCAGTGAGCCCCCTGTACCAGAAATGCCCCCTGTAAGCCAGTTAAAGCCCCCCTGTAGCCAGTGATTCCCCCCTGCAGCCAGTGATTCCTTCATGCAGCCAGTACATGCCCCCTGCAGCCAATGAGGCCCCCCTTGTAGCCAGTGATGACCCCCTGCAGCCATGTAGATGCCCCCGCAGCCATAGATGCCCCCTGTAGCCAGTGATGCCCCCTGTAGCCAGTGATGCCCCCCCGTAGCCAGTATATGCCCCCCTTGTAGCCAGTGTTGCCCCCTGTAGCCAGTTATGCCCCCATTGTAGCCAGTGATGCCCCCCCTGTAGCCAGTGATGCCCCTCCCTGTAGCCAGTGATGCCCCTCCCTGCCAGTGATGCCCCCCCTGTAGCCAGTGATCACCCCCTTGTAGCCAGTGATGCCCCTGTAGCCAGTGATCCCCATGTAGCCAGTGATGCCCCCCTGTAGCCAGTGATACCCACTGTAGCCAGTGATGCCCCCCTGTAGCCAGTGATACCCCCTGTAGCCAGTTATGCCTCCCCTTGTAGCCAGTGATGCCCCATTGTAGCCAGTGATGCCCCCTGTAGCCAGTGATGCCCCTGTAGCCAGTGTCCCCCCATGTAGCCAGTGATGCCCCTTGTAGCCAGTGATGCCCCCCCTGTAGCCAGTGATGCCCCCTTGTAGCCAGTGATGCCCCTCCCTGTAGCCAGTGATGCCCCCCCTGTAGCCAGTGATACCCCCTTGTAGCCAGTGTGCCCCCCCTGTAGCCAGTGATGCCCCCCCTGTAGCCAGTGATCCCCCCCTGTAGCCAGTGATGCCCCCCCCCCCGTAGCCAGTGATGCCCCTCTGTAACTAAATATAAAATAACAAAAAAGTACTCACCTGGGTCCGCGCGTCCCGGTCCGGAGCTGCTGAGCTGTGTAAGCGGTGTGACGTCATCACGCTGCTTACGCTGCACACAGCTCCCAGGGGTCTCCTCGGTGGCAGAGCTGCCAGCTGAGGGAACCCAGCATCGCAGGGGGCGTGGTGAAAGCTGTGCGCCCCTGAGACGCTGATACAGGGGAGGAGTCAGGACAGGAACGATCCATCCCGCCTCCTCCCTGCACCTGCAGCTGCTGGCTCTGCGCGACTGTTATAAGTTTATCCGACCGGTATTTGTCCGGTTTGTGTGCCGTCCTCACGGCCATAGGGGGATGTCTTTTCTCTGCGATGAGCGGAGAAAAGCCCTCCCCCTTCACATTCACTTGCACATATTCTGTCCGAAAACCGGACGGAAGAATGTGCATGTTGAATGTTTCTCGGGCGGCCCGCAGGCGGAAAAACCGCCGGGTGGAAAACCCGTGCAGTGAGGACTGCTGTATGGGTTTTCCATAGAAGCCCGTTGTGCTCGTTTGCGGCAGTTTTTTCAGAGGGTCTGCAACTACAAACCTTCTGAAAAACCGGCCGCAAAACCGTGCCATGGGGACAAGCCCTAAGTGAAAAACGCACCCTGAGTTAGCAAAAACACTAGTCCATGCTCTTATCATCTCCAACCTAGACCGCTGCAACATCCTTCACTCCATCCTCAACTCCACTGCCCGTCTGATCCACCTCTCTCCTCACTACTGCCAATCCCCTCACTGGCTACCCATTGTCCAGCACATTCATTTCAAGTTAGTAACCATGACCTACAAGGCTCTCCATAACCTCTCCCCTCCATACATCTCTGCCTTTATCTCCATTTACCTCCCCTCGCATAATCCCCACTCCTCACAGGACTTTCTTCTCTGCTCTCTTCATATTAGCTCCTCACACAACCGTCTCTGAAATCTCTCCTGTGTATCCCCCATACTCTGCACCTCACTGCCCAACACAGACCCTTCTCCACCTTTATAGCTTTCAAAAGAGACCTCAAAACCCCTCCCTTCAGGATTCCTACAATGGACTCTGCTGTCACTACATATCCTATATACACATCTCCATCCCTCATCGTCTGTCTCTTTTCTCCTCCACTGTAGATTACAAGCTCTAACAGAAAGGGTCCTCTCCCCTTCTATATCAGTTTGTTATTTAGTGTTATTAGGGTATGTTCACACAGCGGATTTGCTGCGCATACTTCGGAGCGTATTTGTGCTGAAGTATGTACCGCAAATACACTTCTAACAATAGTCATGTACAACACTCATTGAATGGTGTGTAAAATCATCGTCCTTGTTCAGACGACAATGATTTTACAATTATATTTTCGGCACATATCGTACGTGCCGTAAATTAATTGACACGCCTAAAACAGAGGTGTCTGCGATCTAGAAATCTGCCATGGGCCATTGTAAGAACGTACTTTCAGTGGCTCTAACGAACGCGTTTACAGCATGCCATAGATACAGTATCTCACAAAAGTGAGTACATACCTCACATTTATGTAAATATTGTATTATATATTTTCATGGGACAACACTGAAGACATGACACTTTGATTTAATGTAAAGTAGTCAGTGTACAGCTTGTAAGTTTGATGTGCGCACAGAAGTGAGTACACCCCTAAGTGAAAATGGACAAATTGTGCCCAATTTGCCATTTTCCCTCCGTGGTCTCATGTGACTCGTTACACGGTCTCAGGTATGAATGGGGAGCAGGTGTGTTAAATTTGGTGTTACTGCTCTCACACTCTCTCATACTCGTTGCTGGAAGTTCAACATGGCACCTCATTGCAAAGAACTCTCCGATGATTTTAAAAAATATAGGTACATATAGGTCAGTGTCTCAGGGGAAGTGACGCGCGGCTGCACTCACTTCCCCCTGCGACGCTGAGGAGATCGTCAGGAGCTGGCCGTGCTGCAAGGAGCCTGGTGAGGTAAGTGGCTTTTATTATTTTATTTTTATTAGTTATAGGGGGGCTCTACCTGGTTACAATGGGGGGGGGGTCTACCTGGCAACAGAGGGGGCACTACCTGACTACAATGAGGGGGCACTACCTGGATACAATGGGGGTCTACCTGGCAACAGAGGGGGCACTACCTGGCAACAGAGGGGGCACTACCTGGCTACAATGGGGGGTCTACCTGGCAACAGAGGGGGCACTACCTGGCAACAGAGGGGGCACTACCTGGCTACAATGTGGGGTCTACCTGACAACAGAGTGGGCACTACCTGGCTACAATGGGGGGGGGTCTACCTGGCAACAGAGGGGGCACTACCTGGCTACAAAGGGGGGGTCTACCTGGCAACAGAGGGGGCATCTACCTGGCTACAAAGGGGGGGGTCTACCTGGCAACAGAGGAGGCACTACCTGGCTACAATAGGGGGGCTCAACCTGGCACCAGGGGGGGCACGACCTGGCTACAATGGGGGGGTCTACCTGGCAACAGAGGAGGCACTAAACCCGGCTACAATGGGGGGTACTACCTGGCTAACAATGGGGGCATCTACCTGGCTAACAAGGGGCACTACCTGGCTAACAAAGGGGGCATCTACCTGGGAACAAAGGGGGTATTCTACCTGGCAACAAAGGGGCATCTACCCGGCTAACAAAGGGGGCATCTACCTGGCTACAAATTTGGCATCTACCTGGCTACAGAGGGGGCATCTACCTGGCTACAGCGGGGGCAGCTACCTGGCTACAGAGGGGGCATCTACCAGGCGACAAGAGGGCAAATACCTGGCTAGATGTGGGCATCTACTTGGGTACAAGGGGGCGTCTACCTGCCTGTAAGGGGCACTACCTGGTTAGGGGGGGCTACTACCTGGCTATAAGGGCATCTACCTCGCTTTCTTCCCACGCCCTTATGCAGTAAGGTGGAGTGGCGGTGGCTTTTTGAAGGGGCGTGGCACACTTTAAAATGGGCGTGTCCATGCAAATTTTCGTCACACGCTCCGCCCTCTACAATCTCCTGCTTTTTCTGTTTCAAAAGTTGGCAACTATGATGTCTTCCCTACAACCATATATATACGGATGAAAAGAGAAATCTACAATCAGGAAATAAAAACAACTGAGAGGAAAAGTATATGGATCCGGGTCTTGATTTAATAAGTGAAAAAAAAATTGGCAACAGATTCCCTTTAAGGTCAATGTTAAAAGTTGTCACCCGGTTTACATATGGTTTTTAAAACCAAAAACCGTCTGTAAAACTGGGTGAAAACCCGTGCAGTGGGGACGGGCCCTAAGCTACCACCTCTGATTTCTCCATGTGTGATCACAGTGCACTCTTGCATCTCTTCTACGCTGTGCGCCGTCTCACGCTTTCATGCACATTGTTCTGGTGGTTACTTGCCGCAGAATATGTGTGGGAAATTTGGCAGCGTGATCTGTACATTACTACTTTACAGCAATGCGGACTGGCGCCGTAGATAAGTATAGTGTGAACTATGGCATACGGGACACGTACACTATACACGGCGCTAGAAGCCCCGCTCCATAACGTAGCTAGTTCAATGTGGACACAGTACTGATGCGCAGGACAGTACATAGCAAATGCCTGCTCTCCGCCCGCCTTGGACCAGCAATACGAGCCCCCCGCTGAAGGACATGCGCATTGTAGAAACAAGGCATCATGGGACTTGTAGTCTAGCAGCGGCCGGAAGTAGGAAGCACGAGTGCGGGGGGCGTGTTCGGGGCTGGGCTGGATTCTGTTTTGACGTGAGATGGAAAGTGTTTTCACCGGGCGCAGTCATGGAGATCAGCGGTCTGCGCCACGAAGTGCCCGCTGGGTGAGTGATGGGGTGCACGGAGCGGGGCATGACAGCGGGGGCACACAGCAGGGTACTCGCACCAAGGGTGGTGTGCTGGGGACAGGAATGTGAGTGCCCTGCAGAGATCAACACAGGGCACAGCACTCCATGCCTGCCCATAGATATACAGCCTGCCCCTGTAGAAAGGTTAGCACAGCACTCCATGCCTGCCCATAGGTATACAGCCTGCCCCTGTAGAGAGGTCAGCACGCCCCATTGCCCTAGTATCAGCCCGCCCCTGTAGAAGGAGCACAGCACTCCATGCTGCCCTGGGACAGAGGTAGGCACAGCACTCCATGCCTGCCCCTGTAGAGAGGTCAGCACAGCACTCCATGCCTGCCCATAGGTATACAGCCTGCCCCTGTAGAGAGGTCAGCACAGCACTCCATGCCTGCCCATAGGTATACAGCCTGCCCCTGTAGAGAGGTCAGCACAGCACTCCATGCCTGCCCATAGATTTACAGCCTGCCCCTGTAGAGAGGTCAGCACAGCACTCCATGCCTGCCCATAGGTATACAGCCTGCCCCTGTAGAGAGCACAGCGCTCCATGTCTGCCCATCGGTATACAGCCTGCCCCTGTTGAGAGCACAGCACTCCATGCCTGCCCCTGTAGAGAGGTCAGCACAGCACTCCATGCCTGCCCCTGTAGAGAGGTCAGCACAGCGCTCCATGCCTGCCCCTGTAGAGAGCACAGCACTCCATGTCTGCCCCTGTAGAGAGGTCAGCACAGCACTCCATGCCTGCCCCTGTAGAAAAGGCCCAGCACAGCACTCCATGACTGCCCATAGGTATACAGCCTGCCCCTGTAGAGAGCACAGCACTCCATGCCTGCCCATAGGTATACAGCCTGCCCCTGTAGAGAGCACAGCACTCCATGTCTGCCCCTGTAGAGAGGTCAGCACAGCACTCCATGCCTGCCCATAGGTATACAGCCTGCCCCTGTAGAGAGGTCAGCACAGCACTCCATGCCTGCCCATAGGTATACAGCCTGCCCCTGTAGAGAGGTCAGCACAGCACTCCATGCCTGCCCATAGGTATACAGCCTGCCCCTGTAGAAAGGTGAGCGCAGCACTCATTGTCTGCCCATATGTATACAGCCTCCCCTGTAGAGAGGTCAGCACAGCACTCCATGTCTGCCCATGGGAAAACAGCCTCCCCCTGTAGGGGGTCCACAGCCTCCAGTTGCCCTGGGTAACGCCTCCCCCTGTAGAAAGGTTAGCACAGCACTCCATGCCCCCCCATAGGTAAACAGCCTCCCCCCTGTAGAAGCACAGCACTCCTTGCTGCCCCTGTAGGAGGTCAGAAACACACTCCAGCCTCCCCATGGTTATACAGCCTGCCCCTTTTAAGAGGTCAGCACAGCGCCCCATGCCTCCCCCTATGTTACGCCCGCCCCATAGAGAGTCACACAGCACCCATGCCTGCCCTGGGTATACCACCCCGCCCCTGTAGAGAGGTAAAACAGCACTCCTTGCCTGCCCATAGGATACGCCCGCCCCTGTAGGGGTCAGCACAGCACTCCATGCCTCCCGGGTAAACAGCCTGCCCTGAGAGAGTCAGCACAGCACTCCTGCCTGCCCTAGGTAAACCCCTGCCCCTGTAGACATCACACGGCACCCCATGCCGCCCATAGGTATACGCCTGCCCCTGTAAGAGCACAGAACAACTCCATCTCCCCATAGATATACCCTCCCCTGAAAAGGTTAGCACAGCACCCCCATGCCGCCATAGGTTTTACAGCCTGCCCCTGTAGAGAGGTCAGCACAGCACTCCATGCCTGCCCATGGGTTTTAAACACCTCCCCCTGTAGAAGGCCCAACAGCACTCCATGCTGCCCATGGTTTTACAGCCTCCCCTGTAGAGGGGTCAGCACGCACTCCATCCGCCCTGAAATAAGCCCCCCCTGTAGGAGGTCAGCACAGCACTCCTCCCCGCCCATAGATATACGCCTCCCCCTGTAAGAGGTCGAAACAGCACTTCACCTCCCTAGGTTTACGCCTCCCCCAGTAGAGAGGTCTCACAGCCTCCATGCCTGCCCATATGAAACCCCTCCCCTTTTAAGAGCACACACTCCATCCCTGCCCAAATATACACCTGCCCCTGTAGAAAGGCAGCAAGCACTCCAGCTCCCCATAGGTTCCCTGCCCTGTAGAGAGGTCAGCACGCACCCCCTGTCTCCCCCATAGGTTTACGCCTGCCCCTGTAGAGAGGTAGCACGCACCCAGCCTCCCCCATAGATAAACAGCCTTTCCCCTGAAAGGAGGTAGCACACCACCCCATGCCTCCCTTGTATCAGCCTGCCTTGAGAAGGTCAGCACAGCACTCCATGCCTGCCATAGTTTACAGCCCCCCCCTGAAAAGGGGTTTCACACAGCACTCCACCCTGCCCATAGAATAAGCCTGCCCCTTGAGGGGTTTGCCAGCATCCATGCCTGCCCATAAGTATACAGCCTGCCCTTGGAAGGTCACACAGCACTCCTTCCCCTCCCCATAGGTATACAGCCTCCCCCGTAGAGGGGTCAGAAAAAGCACTCCATGCTGCCCATAGGTATACAGCCTGCCCCTGTAAGAGGTCAGCACAGCACTCCTTTCTGCCCTGGTTTACACCCTCCCCCTGTAGAAGGTAGCCAGCACTCCATCCCTCCCCATAGGTTACACCTCCCCTGTGAGAGGTCAGCACAGCACGCAGCCTCCCCCATAGATATACGCCGCCCCTTAGAAAGGTCAGCACAGCACCCAAAACCTGCCCCCTGGGTATACACCTGCCCCTGTAAGAGGTCAGCACGCATCCGTCTGCCATAGGTTTACAGCCTGCCCCTGTGAGACACAGCACCCCATCCTCCCATATTTTAACACCGCCCTTAGAGAGCACAGCACTCCATGTCCCCCCCATATTATACACCCCTGCCCCTGTAGAGAGGTCAGCCACCCCATCCCCTTTGCCCAATGTATACAGCCTGCCCCTGTAAGAGGTCGGCCAGCACTCCATCCCTCCCATAGATATACCCCTGCCCCGTAAGGGGGTCAGACAGCCCAATTTGCCCCTAGGTTTACAGCCTGCCCTGTAGAGAGCACACATAAACCCTGCCCTAGTATACAGCCTGCCCCTGTAGAGAGCAAGCACTCCGGCGGGCCCATGGGGTATACACCGCCCTGTAGAGAGTCAGCACAGCACTCCATGCCTCCCCCTATGTATAAGCCCCCCCTTAGAGGGGGTCGCACAGCACCCCAGCCGCCCATAGGTTACAGCCTGCCCTGTAGAAGGTCAGCAAAAACTCCAGCCTGCCCATAGGTATACAGCCTGCCCCTGAAAAAGGAGGTCACACCGCTCCATGCCTGCCCATGGTATAACCCTGCCCCTGTAGAGAGGTCCACAGGCTCCTCCCTGCCCATGGTATACAGCCTGCCCCTGTAGGGGGTCGCACGGGCCTCCTGCTCCCCCTGGGAGGAGGTCAGCAGGGGCCCTCCTGCCGCCCCTGTGGAGGAGGTCAGCACGGCGCTCCATGCCTGCCCCTGTGGAGGAGGTCAGCACGGCCCCCACCCCCGGCCCCTGTAGGAGGTCGCACCCCTCCTGCCTCCCCTTGTGGGGGAAGGTCACCCACCTCCATGCCCTGCCCCTGTGGAGGTTGCACGGCCCCCCGGCTGCCCTAGGTTCCCCCGCCCCGGTTGGGGGGAGGTCACCCGCCTCGGCTGCCCCGTGGGGGAGGTCAGCACCAGGCCTCCGCCTGCCCCTGGGAGGTCAGCCGGCTCGCCTGCCCCGGTGGGGGAGGTCAGCCCGGCGCTCCGCGCCTGCCCCGGTGGGGGAGGTCAGCCCGGCGCTCCGCGCCTGCCCATAGGTATACAGCCTGCTTATGACAGTGGGGTCTAAAGGGAACCGTGGGTGTCTGTCTTGTGACGTATCTGGTACTGCTGTTATTTTCATTATTCTGCATCTATGGAGGGATGGAAATCCAGCAATAACACACGTGTGGACCAAGGTTTGGGCTGTGTTGACATCTGCATTGGCGGTTCCTTCAGAAGCACAGGACAGAATAGCGCAGCATGCAGCACTACTGGAATACCAGACACCACGAAGCTTTACAGGCCCTATTACAGGTAGTGGGTACAGCATGTTCTGCTCATATAACAGAGCAGAAAAAGAAGAACGGGGACACAGGTGTGAACATAGCCAAACATCCATTTAACACAGGCCCATGCTAAAGGAATGCGTTCTGTGTAGCATACTTTTGTTTTTACTGTATCCAGCTCTATAGAATAGTGGAGCTGTTCGGACTATTCCATACAGTAAAACCAAAGGAATTCCACACAAAGGCCATTACCAGGCGCTCTGCTGCTGCGCACTGTGAACAGCGCCTTTGTGATCCTGCTCATCCTGGGGCACAGTGTGTCCTATATAGTATGTGATGACAT
This sequence comes from Phyllomedusa bahiana, assembly GCA_025379985.1. NCBI lineage: Eukaryota > Metazoa > Chordata > Amphibia > Anura > Hylidae > Phyllomedusa > Phyllomedusa bahiana. The sequence goes on along the minus strand of JAODAL010006432.1, from coordinate 105,655 downwards.
GTCTCCAGTGACGTCAGCCAACATGATTGTTGTAGTCACACCATGACCGCTCTGGAATAGAGAGGAACCAGAAAACCCCTTTTAAAGTATCAGAGGGGTTGTCCGTATGCAAGTTTGTCTGAGGCCAGATGGTAGCTCACTGCAGTGCACTCCACTTTTGGGAACTTCCATAGAATTGTATGGGGAGGCTGGCTTGTAGTGAGCTGGCCTCAGACCTAAACTTGTGAGGTGGGATAATCCCTCCTATATGTGGCTGTTAGACTACTGTTGGGTCACTATGCAACTTCACTTTTTTTCTATGGAAAAATTAAAAAAAAAAAAGTCGAACCTCCTTGCGGCTGTTTCCAGCCATAACCTTGCAGAATGTCACATACCAGTAATGACACTGGTGGCTGCTGGATAGTCTGCTCAGGATGCCGGACATTCCTCATGTGTCAAGCTTGTCTTCTAAGTAGGTCACATTTCTGCAGGTAACACTATGTGAATTAGACCCCTACTTCCTTAAGTCGCTGAATGCACGTTGGGTCATGGGGCCCCATGTTTTTCTTTAGTTTTGTTTTATATATATATATATATATATATATATATATATATATATATCCCTCACATTGTTGTAAATATTGTATTATATCTTTTTATGGGACAACAATGAAGGTATGACACTGATACAACGTAAAGTAGTCAGTGCACAGCTTGTATAACAGTGTAGTGTGCCCTCAAAATAGCTCAACACACAGCCATCAATGTCGAAACCACTGGAAACAAGAGAGTACACCCCTAAGTTTAAATGGACAAATTGTGACCAAAGTGTCAATATTTTGTTGGCCAACATTATTTTCCAGCACAGCCTTAACTCTCTTGGCAAGGAGTTCACTAGACCTTCACAGGTTACAGCCATGGAAACCCTTCCCACTCCCCATGATGACATTTACAGAGTGGTGGATGTTTAGAGACTTTGTTTCTCCTCCACCTTCTGTTTGAGGATGCCCTACAGGTGCTTAATTGGGTTTAGTTCTGGAGACATGCTTGTCCAGTCCAGCACCTTTACCCTCATTTTCTTTAGCAAGGCAGTGGGTGTCTTGGAGGTGTTTGGGGTCAGTATGATGTTGGAATACTGCCCTGTGGCCCAGTTTCCGAAGCGAGGGGGATCATGCCCTGCTACAATATGTCACAGTACATGTTGGCATTTACGGTTCCCTCAATGAACTGTAGCTCCCCACAGCCGGCAGCACTTATGCAGTCCCAAACCATGACACTCCCACCACCATGCTTGACTGTAGGCAAGACACACTTGTCTTTGTACTCCTCACCTGGTTGCTGCCACCCAACACACTTGACGCCATCTGAACCAAATAAGTTTCTTTGGCTCATCAGACCACAGGACATCATTGCAGTAATCTCTGTCCTTAGAAGACCTTTTAGAAGACCTTGCTTCTGGGATGACAGCCATGCAGAGCAATTTGATGCAGTTTGCAGCATATGGTCTGAGCACTGACAGCAATTCAATCATTGTATGATTTCAAAATCATACAATGTGATTTTTCTGGATTTTGTTTTTTCTTTAGATTCGGTCTTTCATAGTTGAAGTGTACCTGAGAAAAATGACAGACCTCCATTATTTGTAGGTGGGAAAATTGAAAAATCCCCAAACCTTTGGTGGTAATTTTGTTTTTAAGCTAGCTTTGTGTCAAACTTCTGAATTACAGCTCAGATCTATGCTGCTGTTTACAGTCACATCGCACTGTTCAGTGTCTATGCACCAAAACAACTAAATCAGTATAAAAAAAAAAATCTTAAATGAGCCCACAGTAGGTGAAAACCAGTTCTACTTATCTACATGTCCCCGGTGATCTGCTGCCCTTCACTTCTAGGTTCTCACCCTGACACCTAGGAGAGGCTCTATTGTAAGTTAATGGAGACGGCACCTCTCCTACGAGTGGCAGTAGTGGGGGTAGGTAAGTATTCTGACCCCATTTCAGATTACACTTTAATTAGAAGACGGATCTAGTTGTTTTGGGGCATTTGGATGATACTGTAAGAACTCTACAGGGTTAGTTATGTTATAGGGGTTAAATAATGAAATCTAAAATAGCAGCCCCTATAATACAATCAGCTCTTCTCACCTCTCCCCCACCATACAGCATATAATCTCTGGCTCATCTCTGATTGGCAGTCACGTGCCAGCCACTAGCAATCGGTGGCCTCAGCTGTCAAGCAGTTGTGAGAGCCATGATGCCCGAAGGACTGCACATGACCGGACACTGCTGAAAAGGGGGTGTCCACCGAGTTTCACCTAAATCAATGATTGCTGCTGTAGTGGAATTTAAAAAGCCAAACCTACCAACCTTAGTAGTCCCCCTCGTTTTGGCGATGCTGCTGTTCGCCGTCTCCACACGTTTTCTGTTGACGTCCTGGAAGTGGGAATTTCACTGCTGCAGCTGCTGATTAGCTGCTGCGGTCACGTGACCTCTCCTGACATCACCACTCTGGGCCTTCACTTTCGAAGGGTAATATCACATGACTGCAACCAGGGCTGTGGAGTTGGGAAGCCAAAGCCCAGACTCCGACTCCTCAATTTCCCAAACTCCGACTCCTGACTCCCTCATACACGCCGGATGTTTAAAGGGGATGTATCGCTTCCTTACTTCGGCTGATTCACACTGCTCTCAGCTTCTCAACTCTGGAAATGCGGGAGCGTTTCTTCCCCTCCCAGCTGGGTGACATCATCCCCACCCTTCACTGTGCATGCTGGCTCCCGAGACTCCCCTCCCCCTCTCTGAGTCCACATGTCACTGTGTCTCTCCCTATTAGTCTTATTTTGTAAGAGCTGTATACATACCACAGACTGCATTCAATCTAGACTGAGCAGTGATCTCTTCTCCTCTCACAGCTGGAGATGTGTTACAGCTCTATGAATGGCATAGATCTCCCTTCTATGCAGGAGAGTTAGGCACCAGGACAAAACTGTTATGTTTTCTCATTGTAGAATCTGTTGCAGTCCGTTTCTGCCGGCGGCGGACAGAGAAAATGCTACGGCCCCTAACCCTGAGTCCGGCAGGGATCGACACAAATTGTGCTGTTTCCTGATTGTGTAAGCCCTTCAGTGTAATTCTGTTTCTTCTGCCTGTATAAAGTGAAAATGTCCCTTACTCTGAGTGACAGACAGCTCTGTGACCAGGGGCTGTACAGAATGTAAATGAGCTCTCAGCTAGTGAAATGCAAGGAGGAGGGATTCGGAGGGATTCCACCAGGACTGGATATCAGTGTAAACAAAAACACAAGATAAGGAATACTGTGAATACAAGACAGCTTTGCTAATGACATCCAACTGCAAAGTTGCTTGTTTTCACTGTCCCCTTATTCTGAAGACCATTTAATGAAATTATAAAACCCCTTTAAGTGATGACTTTACTGTAGTAAAATGGTAACATCCGGCTGTTTATCACCTTATGGTACAATAATCAAGCTATTTAGGTAGAACAGACACTGACAAGCAAAAGGGTAACAATGTTTTGATCTTTTGAACACTTGTGGGTAGAGTTGAAGAAAAAGTTGTATTTGTATCCAAGTCCAGTCTGCACCAACATTGGGAATGTGTAGAAGAGACCTGGGATCAGATTTTGGTCAAGATATGCTTGATTCTGATTCAGAGCCCAGAGGGATTCAGGCAGTTCTGAAAACCAAAGGGGGATTTACCAGATACTAACAGAATGATAAAAATTAACATTTGATTATTAGGAGCAAAACAGTAACAATGCAGTTACAGGAAAGAATCTGCAGAACTAAGCAATGCCAAATACTTGCAAGTCACATTTATGTATAAAATAGATAAGATGACTGTATATAAAATTACAGTAGCCTCATGTACAAAGCTGTAGTGGATGGCAAGATATGGAGCCTGAAAGTCACAAGTCCAAAACATTGTTACCCTTTTGCTTGTCAGTCTAAAATATATTTATTGGATATGACTTTAGAACACAAAAAAATTGTAAATATGCAAAACACTGCAGGAACATTTGTGGAGTCTCTAAATTTGTTCTGAGAAATAGTATTGCCTCCATCAGGTCCTGCATACATGACCTCACATCAGAACTCATCATTTCCAGGTTAGAGAACGGCCTCTCTACACTAACTTGGGTTGGGGGAAAAGCGGTGACCACAGGGGCAACATCTCTAACAATGTCAGGGTAGAAAGGAATTGCCTCAGCCACAGTCAGTTTTGATGAATGGTTGAACTCTTCTACTTCTTTGAAAGCAGATGAAAAATTTTGCTGAAATCTTTTCCTCTGGGTCAGCGTTTTGCCTGCTCCATGTCATCCGTTACACTCCTCATGTGATAAGGCTAAAGATATGGGAGCAGTAGCACTGGCCGCACCCAGTTCCTCTTGCTCTTTACACTGCATCCAACTAACTGGAACAACTTATTATATATTTTGGGAGTCGGTCTTGCAAAATAGGCACCGGCTCCAACTCCGACTTCACAACCCTGACTGCAACGATGACATTCCGACTTCCAGGAAGTCAACAGAAAATGTGGGAACACCAGGAACAGCAGCATTACTGGAATAAGGCTGACTATTATATTACTGCAGCAGCAATAATTGATTTCAATAAAATTTTGGAAAAACCTCCTTTTAAAAGGATTCTATGGATCAGATGTTTTTATTGTCTTGATGCATAAACCATAGAATCCATAGAGGGTGTATTTTCTCTTTCTTGGGACTGTATTTACCGATAGCATTAGCTTCAAGATGACCGTTCAGGAAATGGGGAATTTTGTTGTGGCCGCCTCTCCTTCACTTCTGGGGGTGTTCCGATATACCAAACAAAATTTTTTTTAAGAGGTGGCTGGGCAGGACGGCCGCAAGCATCACCCTCATTACTGCAGATCACTAGCTCGGGGAAACGTGCATGGAACTCATTTGTGGTAAAACCCTCTTAAAGGGAACCTGTCAGTGATCATCCGTTCTGATCTGCAGACAATGCTATCAGCAGAAGTAGGTGAGCAGATCTATATATATCAAGGAAAGAACCTTTTTTAAATCATTTAAATCTCCCCATTCGGTTTAAAAGCCCAGTGGGGGGTTTTTATCGTAAAAAAAAGCCTTCCTGAAGTGCACATGCAGAGATGGCTGTCAATCACAGATAAGACCACCTGCTGGACTCCTTAATCCACAATAAGCAGCACATTAAATTACAAGCTTCTGAACACAATGTCCTATCTGCTCCGCTCCTGCTGTATACCATCTTGCCTGCAGTTCAGGTAGTAGATTCAATGTGACAGGTTCCCTTGAAGTACTAGGGGCAGCCCCTATGTGGGCATTATTCCCTTTATTTATGACCTTATTTTTTCTATATGTGTAATATGTCCATGATGAACCATAGTGTCCACACAGGTCAGCTGGTCACTGCCTATTATAAAACCCCACACCCCCTGTAGTCATTACGGGGCATTTTTAGAGGTTTTGTTCTGGGATATGGGTGCGGCCACATAAGTATGTGTCAGCCCTCAGGGATCTGTTCGTGTTACTTATAATTAGAAGCTTGCATCTCCAGTTGTGTGAGTCATGTGGCGATTCTCCTTAGGCAGTGAAAGTGTCAGAACCAGGTTATAAAGGTGATGTCACAGATCAGACCCAACCTATGACCTACGTCAGCGCTTCGCCCTGTGCTGCTATGGCTGATTTTTTTTTCTTTTCAATGGATTTGAATTGCAGTTTTTTGTGGCTCATGCAGAGAATGTGTAAAGGTTCTCATAAGCAAATTACCTCAGTCCTGTTTTCATTTTTGAATTCAGGGGGTGTTTTCGACCTTTTGGCTTATATAGCTTGCTGAGGAACCAGGTTGGGGCTATAGCGACCAGATGGGAGCTTATCAGGGGAGATCAAACAGTCTGTAACAAAAGCGCCTGAGGACTGCGTGCCATAAAAAGAGGGGGTTTTCTAGGGGGTGGTGGACACTGTTAATGGACATATATTGCAAAGTGATTTGATTTTGCACGACCTTTAACATAAAAAGCCATCCTAGTGTTGAGGCAATCCCTTTAAGGCCGGGCCATGTAATCCCTTTAATAAAGAAACCTGAGGTGAGCAGATTTTTCACCCGGTTTGTCTATCAATACGCCGTATATTGGCGAATTAATTTACCTGAGCAGATACTTTAAAAAAATTTTTTTTTTTTAATGCATTTAGCAGAATAGATCATTTTTTTTTTTTTGTGTTCTTTGAACCAGTTAATGGAAGACTATCTCCAAACATATAGCAGCCGGTAAAAGGTGATGTCAGCCGTTGGCATGTGACCATAGCAGCCAACAAAAGTAAGCAGATAACCCCTTTAATATGGCAGCGTTGTATGGACTCTGTCCTAGATAAGTTGTGCTCACATTTCCTAAGAGGTCAATTAAAGAAGTGCAAACATAATGGCAGTAAAATATGTAGAGACGGAGGTGACAAATGTCCTCCACCACTCAGAAGATCTCCTCGCAAGTCTTTGAAAGGTCATAGTCTTCTTTGAGGGCTGTTGATGTGCTTGCTAGCACCTTGGCTTCAGTGAGGCTTCCCAAGCCAGTTTAATGCAACACGGCTGATTGATTTTTCAAGGGGAATCCTACAAGACGTCTGGTAATTCTATAGGGGCAGTTTTAATGGCTCATTAATTGGACTGTGAAAGTATAAATGTCAGAAGAAATTGTACCACACAAAGCAGGATTGATGAGATACTAGATTTAAAGGGGTATTCCCATCTCAGACATGTATGGCATATCAAACTCACACCTATCTGGAGAACAGCCCCTGAAGGTCAGAGAGGGGGTCGCGCTTGTGCAGTACTCTCCATTCTGGAGGTCCAAGTTCAGTCGAGTGGAGGGTTCTGTGACTATTCTCCAAGAAGTTCTCCACCCCTTGGTCACAGTATTAGAAAGTGAGTAACTCTTTGCTGGGAACAAGGGATCAGCATTCCTGATCTCAGACATCAAATATCACAAGGCATTATGGGAAAGGGGCTGAGAAGCCCACAACGCCCTAAATTGGTTGTAACAAATCCTCAATTTAAGGAGAGATCTTCCCTTCCTGAGCTACCCGATGCCTCCCACACAGCCAGCCAGTATCTTCTCTGCTCTGCACTGAAGAGGGACAAAAATCCCGAAACAGCGTTGTCTGTAGATGAGAGATACTGGCTTGGCTAAAAAATCCTTTTTGCTTTCTCAAGACTCGGTGGGTCAAAAGCAAATTGAGGATTTGTTACAACCAACAGAGGGCGCTGTGGGCTTCTCAGCCCCTTTCCCATAATGCCTTGTGATATGCAGATGCTAAGTAGAGGGCGAAAAGGCAAAACAAAAACTCTACAAGCCGTTCGTTCGGTGCTCTCCTTAAGGAGAGATCTTCCCTTCCTCAGACATCAAAGGATCAGATCTATGTTGTGCATTCGGTCCCAATACTGTAAATGTCTGTATGGTCAGGTGCCTGTGACTTTAAAAAACAGCTGAAAAGTGCTAAGCTCCTGGCGTTCATCTTTGATATAAAGTTTTTGGAATCTCGTTCTTCTGCAAGTAAATAACATGTATTAGGGTATGTTGTTCACACGGCGTGTTTTACTCCGTGTAACGTACGTTTTTAGATGCGTGTTTGGATTCGTCCGTCAGACCCTAAACAGACCCAAACACGCAGCTAAAAATGTGCAGTGTGATTTTACATTGCTTTTAACTTGAAACCCGCATCAGCGTTCAGACGAGTGATCATCGGTGCGTGTCTCATTGCGTCTTTTGGATCTATTCCAAGAATTATCATGTCAGTTCTTGGTCCAAAAGATGCAGCAGGAGCCCTATTTAAAACTACAGGGTGCGATCCTGCTGCAGCTGCGTGTTGGATCAATTTAGGATCTGATCGCTAGTGCAGTTTTGGATGTGATTTTCAGACACAACACGGATCCAAAAATGCCGTGTGAACAGGCCCTTAAAGGGGTTGTGCCGCGATCTAATGTTGACGTGGGATCCTCCAAAATAGGTATTTAATCACTTTTTTAAATATGTCATAAAAAAAAAATGAAGCTTGTGAGAGCTAGAGCCTTAGTTTCCTGACAGTTTACATTAGACACAACCAGGAGCTGACAGGAGTGTTGTTTGCACTTCTTATCTGATGGCAGGGAACATAAAGGAGCTTTGAAGGGACTGGGGAGAAATATCCTGTGTCTTTTGTATAGAGAATCCACTGGTTGTAATGCAATTATCTGAGTAAACATGTAGATGCTCTCTGCTCAGCCCCCTCCCTCTCCCCTGCAACCCTTTGTGAAGGAATGAAAGATGCTGCCTGCTGAGCTTATCTTCTCTCCTGAGCAAATAAGAGGAAAACATAAAATGCATATAGCTTGTGCACAATACAGTTCTCTGTGGATTAGCAAAACAATGTTTGCTCAAATACAGAGTATCAGGAATGTGCATAGGAGGTGGAGTGATGACATCACAGAGGAGGTACTTGTTTTTTTAAACACAAACACAACGCCCCTTTTTTCAAGCCTCAAGAGGGGAGTATCAGCCTGTTAGGTGAGGAACTCACTTCTTGGCAGAACCCCTTTAAGGTCAAGTATTTACATGATGGAGTCACATTATTGTGACCACCAGAAAATATCCAGAGCATCCACTATGTACAGCACTGACAGCAGTAAGTGACTCGGTAAGGGGGTGTTCACATGGCGTGTTGGATCCATTTTGAATCTAAAAAACGCATTCAAAAGCGCTGTGTAAATCGGATCCGATACGCAGATACGTGTTTGGATTTGTTTTGGCTGCAGCAGGAGCGCACCCTATAGTTTTAAACAGGGCGTCTGCTGCATCAAATGGATCAAGAATTGGCATGACAATTCTTTGAATGGATCCAAAAGACGCATCACAAGGACGCATGTAAACACGTATCGCCAGTCATTTGTCTGAACACAGATGCGTGTTTTACATTGAAAGTAATGCAAATCACACTGCTCATTGTGTTCGAAACATGGATCCAAATACGCATCTAAAAAACGGATCCAACACGCCGTGTGAACATACTCTTAAGGCATTGGTAGGAGCCCTGCAGTGCATCTGGAGGATGTGTGAGTGAACAAGACAATCGAGCTGGTCCCACAGATGCTCAGCTGGGTTCAAGTCCGGGGAATTAAAGGGGTTGTCTCACTACATTGAGTCATCTTGCCTCAGTTCTATTTTCTTGGTTTCATTTTGAATTCAGGGGCGTGTTTACTGGCTTCTACTAGGCTGCAGTAGAAGCCAGGTCTGTAGCTATAGCAAACAGTGCTGGCAGCCTATCAGGAGAGATTGAACAGGTCTGTAGCTGTAGCGACCTGAGGAGCTGATGCAGCCCATACAAGAGGGGATATCTCAGAATAGGTAGGACACTGTTAATGGACACATATTGCAAAGTGACTTGTTTTTGCAAGATCTTTAACATAAAAAAACAATCCTTGTAGTGAGACAACCGCTTTCAGGGGACAGGGTAGTACGTGCTCTTCCAATCGGTGTCATGAGCTGGCTTGGTGGGTATATAAGGTGAATGATAGGCTGCCTGCACACGTATCCCTTGTTGTGGTCATTGGTAAAAGGGGCAATTTATCGGAGTTGGAAAAAGGGGTGATTACTGGCTTTGGAATCAAAGGTCCCAGTATTTCTGAAACTGTGCAGGTTGTGAACTATTCCCATGCTGCTGTGGTGAAAGTGTATTGTGAGTGGACAAATGGCAGCAATGTGAATAAGCCACGCAGAAACTGAAGTGCCACGTGCCGTTGATGTAAGAGGTGAATGTCTGCTACGAAGGTAGTGTTCGTCTGGTTACTCCAGCAGCTGTGGATGCACTGCAGTCAGCATGGCTCCAGATACCTGCGACAGCCTACCAGGGGCTTATTGAGTCACTCCCAGCCCGTCCGTGCTGAACACGGCGGTTATTCTAGTAGTCATAATAATGTGACTCGACTGTGTGTATATTTTTACTTTGGCACATTTCATCAGTTTTCTGCCATGTACACTTTACATGAAGTATGTACTTTCTGATAGTTAGCTGGAGCGTTCATTGAGACAGGAGACATGCCTGACAGCCCAGGGGCCTTGCTATTTTTGTGAAGATTGAACGACTTTTTAGGGCTGTGGGACATGTGAAACCTGCAAAAAAGTCCCATTTTTTGTTTTGAACGGAAAGGGGTTGTACAGTGAGAATAAAGACGACTGAAGTGGAACTTCAGCAGAAAACCTGTACAATATTATATAGATATAAGCGACCAACCAATAATTATATCACAGCTGTTTAGTATTTTATCCTCTCCCAATTGCAGTCACTCATAACCACAACATCAGGTATATAATGTATCTTCATTGAAATCCTCCTTGAGTAATATGTGCATTTTTGATCTATCCTGACATTGTATGTACAATAAACCATGAGTGGCTAATTAGTAAAGGCCCATTCCTGCAACACCTATTTTAGCCAGCTGCTGGAACGCTCCATGTGTGTGGTTGTCTCCATAGCTGTTGCATATTGTCTGGCTATTACAAAGTTACATGCATCTTTAGGATTACCTTTATACTTGGGGGTTGTATCCTGATTTTAAGACCTTGAAAGGACACTTCCATCAGAAAGGAGTATTTGTTAAAACCAATATTTTTTTTTTTTTCCGGTAGTCCTCAGCAATAAGTAAGGAGAGAACGCCTGAATAGCAGAGCAGACTAATCTTGCTTTACTACAGCTGCTGCTTATCTGCATGTACTCTTGCTACAGATAGTAAATAATGACTGTGCTATTGATTTTGGACAAGGCTAGATAAGATTAGACTAAGGCCATGTTCACAGTGCGCCAATTACGGGCCGAAAACGGCCCATTCATTACGGTAATTCACAGTTCTCATAGAGAACTATGGATTACGTCTCCTCTATCCCGCCCGGCGAAGCCGCCGGGCGGGGAGACAATTGACGTGAATTACTAGCGGCGTATACGCGCCGCTGGCAATTCAAGTCTATGGGCCGGCGAAGTGCCGGCCCCCCGCTCACTCCCCCGTTCCTGCCCCGCCCCCGTCCACACGGCGTAATTGCGGGGCGAAATTACGCCCCGCAGTTAAGCCGTGTGAACCTAGCCTAACAGAGCAATGGCAAGCAATACATGACAGGATAATGGGTTAATCACCTTCTGCGCTGAGGGGTTTCCAGCTTTATTCACACTTAACGGGTCCTGTTGATGATACTAGCGCAGCACAAAAAATTAGAATATCACGGAAAAGATAATTGATATCAATAATTTAAGTCAAATGGAGAAACCCATATATTGTATAGACTTATTATAGTATGAATTACAAGGTTTAATATAATACATTTGTGAGCCCTATAACAAATAGTGATAGTCCTGGAGAACCCCTTTAATTTTGAATGATATTCTAATTTTTTGAGATGCACTTGTACTTACACTTGTCAAGCAATATTCAGCCTGGAAGAGAATAGTCAAGCGATCTTCCCTGGCCTGCTACCTAAGGGAATATTGCACATAGGGGAACTTAAAAATAATGATAAAATATGTGTATATGTTTTTACATAGTGTATGTAAGCTTCTGGTTAAATATATACCAAAATATTGAGAGAGAGAATTTTTTTTACTTTCTGCAGTCAAAAGTTTACATACATTTCATTAGTATTTTGGTAGCATTGACCTTAAACTGTATGACTTGGGTCAAACATTTTGGATCCTTCCACAAGCTTCTCGCAATAGTTGGTAGGAATTTTGTCCCATTCCTCCTGACAGAACTAGGGTAACTGAACCATGTTTGTAGGTCGCCTTGCTCGCACCTGCCTTTTCAGCTTTGCCCATAAATTTTCAGTAGGGTTGATATCAGGGCTTTGTTATGAACACTCCAAAACATTGACTTGGTTATCCTTAAGCTATTTTGTAACCAGTTTGGCAGTATGCTTCAGGTCATTGTCCATTTGGAAGACCCATTTCTGCCAAAGCTTTATCTTTCCAGGCTGATGTCTTGAGATGTTGCTTCAGTATTGCCCAATAATCTTCTTTCCTCATGATGCCATCTATTTTGTGAAGTGCACCAGTCCCTCCTGAAGCAGAACAACCCCACAACATGATGCTTCCACCCCAGTAATTCACAGTTGGGATGGTGTTTTTAGGCTTCTAAGCTTATCCCTTTTTCCTCCAAACGGAACGATGGTCATACGGCCAAACAGTTCAATTTTAGTTTTGTCAGACCACTGCACATATCCCCCAAAATGTAGGTCTTTGTTCCTGTGTGCTTTTGCAAACATAAATATGGCTTTTATATGTTCCTTTTGGAGTAACGGCTTTTTCCTGGCAGAGTGGCCTTTCATCTCATGTTGATACAGTACTCGTTTCACTGTGGATAATGACACAATCTTACCAGCTTCCACCAGTGTCTTTGCAAGGCCTTTTGCTTTTGTTCTTGGGTTGATGTGCAAATGTTGGACCAAAGCACACTCCTCTCTGAGACACAGAACCCATCTCCTTCCTGAGTGGAATGATGGCTGAACATTCCCATCCTGTTTGTGCTTGTGTATAATTGTTTCAGGTATCTGGAAATTGCATCCTCGGATGATCCAGACTTGTGCAAGTCCACAATTCTCTTCCTGATATCTTGGCTTATTTCTTTAGACTCTCCCACAAGCAGTGTTTCTGGTGTGATTAAAATACATCCACAGGTGTGTCTCAAATTAACTAGTATGTTGCCAATAAACCTATCAGAAGCTTACAAAGACATGACATCATCATATGGGCTGTTCAAAATTGTTTAACCCCTTAACGACCTTGGGCGTATGAGTACGTCGCAGGGCCGCTAAGGGGCTTTGCAGGGGGATTGCTCCGCGACCTCCCCCCGCACAGCCGCCGGGTGTTCGGGGCTACCCCCCGCAAACACCCGGCAGTGACAGCGCCGGTGGGTGGCTCCTCCCGCTGGCGTTGTTTAACCCATCAGACACCGCGGCAAAGATGGCCGCGGCGTCTGAATGAACGCCGATCGGTGCCGCGCACCGATCTGCGCCGATCCGGCGACCGGGCATGGTGGTGGGGAGCCTTGTGAAGGCTCCCGTCACTTACCCTGGCCGGTTTGCCCCACTTCCGTCCGCAGACAGGAAGTGGGGAAACCGCCATCTTTGTACACCCTAATGCATTGCCTATGCAATGCATTAGGTTGTATTAACAATCGCGCCCCCTAGTGGTCAAGCACCATAGGGGGACTAAATGTTACAGTAAAAAAAATAAAGTTTTAAAGTACAAAAATAAAAAGTATTAAAAGTTCAAATCACCCCGCTTTCACCATTTTACAAATAAAATCATTAAAATAAAAAAGTTACACATATTTGGTATCGCCGTGTCCGAAAAAGTCCGATCTATAAAAATATAACATCATTTATCCCGTACGCTGGACACCGTAGAAGAAAAAAAATTTCCAAACGCCAAAATTGCGTTTTTTGGTCATTTTACGTCACTCAAAAAATGGAATAAAAAATATCAAAGTTGCATGCATTCCAAACTGCTAGCGATTAAAAAGTACACTTCAGCCCGCAAAAACTGCCCCCTCACTGACGTCCGTAGGTGTTAGTACAAAAAAGTTATTGGTCGCACAAAATGGCGCCGTGGCGCAAATTTTAAAAATAGAAAATGTTTGGAATTTTTTTACGGTACAAAACCATAATGGAAACCCTACATTTTTGGTATTGCCGGATGCGTAACAACCTGTAGAATACAGATAACACGTTATATTGATCGATGATTGAACGCCGTGAAAGCAAAACCCCCGCAAACATGGCGAAAATACATTTTTTTTTCACAATTTGTCCCACTTGGAATTTTTTTGCGGTTTTCCCAGTATATTCTATAGTATAGTGAATAACACCATTAGAAAGTACATCTTGTCCCGCAAAATAAAAGCCCTCATGTGTCTATGTAGGTGGAAAAATAAAAAAGTTATGGCTTTCAGAAGGCGAGGAGGGAAAAACGAACGTGTCACCCAAAAAAAAAAAGCCTGGTCCTTAAGCGTTTAAAGGCATAGTAATCCTAGTGTATGTAAACTTTTGACTTTGCAGAAAGTAATAAAATGCCTTAAAAATTCTCTCTCATCATTCTGGCATTTTACAAATATAAATAATTTTGGTGATCCTAATTGACATAAAATAGGTAAGGTTTATTCTGATTTAATGTCAGATAGTGAGAAAAACATGCATATGTCTCTTTTTATATAGTGCGTGGAAACTTCTGGTTTATATCCTTATAACAGTTCCATACTGCTGATGGTAGTGTTCCTTTGAAGTCGAAACCACAAGGTTCCTGCAGGAACAGTCATTGGAGAAGGAAGAGGGTCAGTGATTTGCATTAGATTTTCATTGGCAGGATAACAGTATTTGTTCCTCTGCTTGGGAGGAAAGGTGCCAGAAAGAAAGGCAAATCTGCCCCATAGACATAAACAAGTATGCAAGCAAACATCTGTCTTTGGGCCATTTGTAACACAGCTCCCTTTTTAGCTCTATTTCATTGCACATTTGTGCACAGCAGCCTTAGACCATATACGTGATTCCTTCATAAAACCTTAGGACGAGTGAGAATTTCTGGTAAAATGGTAGTTCCTCAGAAATCGCTTACTAGGAAAAACTAAAAGTGCTGAGAAGTCAGCGAGACTTCAGCTATTTTCCTGTGCAGCTCAGTTTGTTTCCTGTGTTCTTACTAATGATGATAAAACAATATTCAGCAGGGATGAGCACTGGAGGCTACTGGATAATCTGAAGACAACTGTGGAAGGACTGGTATCGGGCAACAGCAGAAATGTGTGGGCCAAGTATGGTGGTCTTCAGAGACTCAGCCGAGACATGAGCAACATTCTTCAGCATGGTCTTGTATGTGATCAGGTAATATACTTTCATTTGTTTGTCTAGACTTAAAGGGGTTGTCTCACTACAAGGATTGCTTTTTATGTTAAAGATCTTGCAAAAACAAGTCACTTTGTCCATTAATGTGTCCATTAACAGTGTCCTACCTATTCTGAGATATCCCCTCTTGTATGGGCTGCATCAGCTCCTCAGGTCGCTATAGCTACAGACCTGTTTGATCTATCCTGATAAGCTGCCAGCGCTGGTTGCTATAGCTACAGAACTGGCTTTTACTGCAGCCTAGTGTAAGCCGGTAAACACACCCCTGAATTCAAAATGAAACCAAGAAAACAGGACTGAGGTAAGATGAATCAATGTAGTCAGACAACCCCTTTAAGATCAAATTGACTTGGACATGCAGAACAATAATCTGAAAAGTAAGTGAAACCTTTGGAATTTCCTGTATTTCTGCATTGATGATGATTATTAATATAAAATGTGGTCTATTTTTTAGCGAAGTTCTAGACAAACACAACCTGATTAACCCCTTACGGACATATGGTTAAGGTCAGATTGCCAGTAAAGGTAAAGCAATCATGTTGGTCGCTTCATATTGTAGGGAACCCAAAAAAACTTTTTCCAAATAATTCATTGTTCCTCTGTTTTCCCTAAAGATCAAAAAGTGAATTTTTTCCCCTCCTGGCTATTTCATTTCCCTCAGTAACCAACCTGTAAACAAATCTCCCGGGCTTTTTGGGTTAATGAGAAAAAGAGTGAGTCATCACACGGTTGCAGTTTCAGTCAGTGTCCTGTGCTCCAGACAAAAAAAGCTTGATTTTCTCATAAACAGTCTGTAATTAGGGCTTTTGTTTTTTGGGGGTTTAGAAATTTAAGCCCTTCCCAGTGTTTGAGAAGCTAATTAATCTAATTAGAACTGAAAGAAAGCTTACTGTAAAAGCAGGAGCTTATGAAATTTGTTTAACCCAGGAAAGTGACGAGAATTTTTTTCATGCATTTTTGAAACCCCTGGGGGGAGAAAAACCCCTTTAAGTCATGATGCCAGTAAAGGGGTATAGAGCAGGCTCACTTGTTGGGGTCGCTTCATATTGTGTTGTGTTTTTTTTTTTATTTTACACATCGTGTCCTTATGGGGGGCATAAAGTAAAAAAAAAAAAACCTACAGGGGGACATTTTTATGTAACTTTATTTTTTTTGCTGTTTTTTTTTTTTTACTCCTGAGGCCACTATAGTAGCCGCAGTTAAAGGGAAAATACATCCACTTGCACTAACGACAGAGCTGATCTGAGTTTAAGGCCTAGCGTTCCTTCCAGCAGAGGTGGCTGCATAACTAGGTGGACTTCACGTTCAGATGTCTAGGAAATCTGACTGCTCACCTCAGTGTGAGTTGTGATGGCTTAGATATAGCAATGCTATAGCTAAAAGGAAGCTCTTTGATATTGCAAGGACATCTGTTTAATGGTAAACCTACCAAACCTAATCACATTTGTTTAAAGACCTTGACATTTGAGAGATGTTAACCTGTTCTATTCCTTCAGGTCTACACTAAACAGCAGAACTATTGGAGTTTTGTGAAAAGCAGCCCACGTCTCTTCCCTGGATCATCTCCTCAGGTAGAACAGGTAATATATGAGCTGTAGCCAGCAAAAGGCCTTGTATGACACAGTAACCAGGTTGTTCAAACAAACTGGCGTACTATTACATTATGATGATGGTGTGGGTGCAGGAGCATTAGGGTGCTTTCACACAGTGCATTTTTGGTGCCTTTTTAATTTTTTTTTTTTGCAGAAATTCACAACATTTGCTGCTGTGCATGTCTACAAAAAAAGAAAACGCATCAAAACACACTGTGAAAGCACCCTTACACATACTATCATTGGCCAGTTATGATTAACAGCCAATACCTGGACTAATTTCTGAAAGCTTTTTAACCCTTTTAGATGCCATGGACAATGGTGACCACTTAGATGCCATGGACAATGGAGTATAAGGGCGCATCCCCACGGCAGTGGACAAATACCGGCCAGGTTGCCGGCCGGTATTTGTCCGCTTTTGCTGCCGTCCCCACGGCCGCGGGGGGGCCGGCTTTTCTTCGGGATGAGCGGAGAACAGCCCACCCCCCCACCCATTGAGTTGTTCATATTCCGTACGGAAACCGGACGGAAGAATGAACATGTTCAATGTTTTGCCGCGGCAAAAACGTCGGGCGGAAAACCCGTGCAGTGGGGACTGCTGCACGGGTTTTCCATAGAGCACAATTGTGCTCATTTTCGGCCAGTTTTTCAGGCGGTCTGAAAAAACGGCCGAAAACCCGTGCCGTGTGAACATGGCCTAACAGTCACGTTATAGTGACTAGGATTCTGGAGAAGGGGCGTTGATCCAGGGATTTATTCTAATTGCCAGATTGGAGTCGGAAAGCAATTTTCCCCCTAAAATGAGAACATTTGGCTTCTACCTCATGGGGGTTTTTGCCTTTATCTGGATCAACACTAAAGAACAGTAGGCTGAACTGGATGGACATCTCTTTTCAGCCTTACAAACTATGTAACTAAGTAGAGGGCGAAAAGGCAAAACAAAAACTCTACAAGCCGTTCGTTCGGTGCTCTCCTTAAGGAGAGATCTTCCCTTCCTAAACTATGTAACTAGACAGTCTTAAAATACACCAGATTTAGTAAGTGTATGAAAATTCTGATGCATGTTTAAACTATCTAGTCTATGTTCACATAATTTATTAGTTGGCTTAGTTTGTGCCATCAGTTGCGCCAAAATTTTGCTGCATAACATCACACATTAAGATAACCACTTTTCACAAAGCCACATTCCTTTTTGGACAAGGCACGTAGTATCTAAAAACGAAGACACATAAAACATGTGTTGTAAAGGATGTATACTAGTATTTTGCTGCAAATTGCATCAGAATTCTAGTTTACTTGCCATAATAAATCTGCCCTAGTGTACCAGAAAAAAAGAAAAGAAAATGGGGCCGCCCTCACCTGGTACCCAAAGGAGCAGCTCATCCTGACGCATGTAAAGAGCAGTACAGAACATATAGTATGGCATTGTATGGTAGAGAGGCGCAACTAGACCGCCAATCACTGCATGCACTTCATTTAAGTAAAATGTTCATGATCATTAGTTGAATCTTCCAATCAATCTCGTGTCACAGATCAGCAGTATCTGTGACATTGTACGGTGAGTGTGGTCTCCATTGTTTGGTGAAAATATTGTATCCTAAGGCAGTCGTAATTTGAGGGACCACTATACAGGTGAAGGATGAACCCCCTGCTCTCCCTTGCTAGCCAAATTATTCCTGCAAAGGAAGCAATTTATGTAATGGTCTATATTAGTGAATCACTGCAGCCCCATATCAGAAGATTTTTTCCATAAATGTCACTGTGATCTGCAAAACTGATAACAGTTAGTACTCCTTGGTACCTGCCCAATTGAAATAGTGGTAGGTAGGCAAAGTAAATGGCATACAGACTAAATAGGGCTGGGTTCACTCTGCACATTGGTCCTGCTTGGGACCTCCATTGCCAGTATCCTTTTGGATACCTAAAAATGTGTCCTGTAACATATCCATAAGGAACAACTGAGAAAACATATTCACCTTTAGACTGTGATTGCTGTTTCCTGCATGTAAAGGCTTTCTGTGCCGGGTAAAACAGCAGCCACACTTTTGGCACAGAAAGCCTATCTAATGGGGATAGTTTAAGGTATCAAAACGGATACTCACAATGGAGTTGTTAAACTCCAATTTTTGGATCTCTTTTTTTTTTTTTTTTTGCTAAAAACCTATCTTTGCTTTATCTAGTTCCAGCTTTTAATCGAAAACAACCCGAGGAACGGTGATGGTGCCAAGGAGGACAGCGGCAGGTTATGGTTACAGCATAGTCTGCAATTTCACAGTCTATCTACACAACTCAAGGTCCTTCTTGGTAACAGGCAGTACACCAAGAGGTTCTACTCTGGTAATTATCATTAAACTATTACACTCATTCCCCAGTATTCACACCCCTTCACCAGCGGGCAGTCACAGCAAGATTTTAATTCATGGTAGTCTCAGGAAGGTCTCCTCTTCTGTTATGTATTCATCTTATCTGGGTAGAAATAATCTACAGGCATCATATGTCCTAGGGGGAGAAAAACTTTGGAGAATCGCTTGTTGAGAAAGATCTGGGTGTTCTTGTAGATCATAGACTACAGAACAGCATGCAGTGTCAATCAGCTGCCTGTAGGGCAAGTAAGATATTGGAGTGTATTAAAAAAGTAACTACTACTTTAGATACAAGCACCAGGTGTTTCAGGGAACAAGCTGCACAAAGATCGTCGGAGGAAATCTCCTGCTGCAATCCTCTAATAGAGATAAAAAGTGTATATATATAAAAGACTATTGCGCTCTGTTCGCTGTATAAGGTACCAACTTAATCACAAGCAGTCCCCAAATAATCAAATTCCAAAATATGCAACCCCCATGCAAATAGTATAAAACAGTGTAAAACATACCTGTAATAGTGCAAACATTTCCCCAGTGAGTCTCACTGGATGCTCACATCAGCCAGGAACCTCGCACTAATCCAGGTTGCTGTCCACTTCAATCTTCAGTTGGTGGATTTGTCAGAATAATATATAAAAACATACAAACAGTGTGGTGTGTTCACGCTAATACGCTCCCGGCCGGCAGCGTGCGGGATCCACACATACAGGCTAACAGCGAGAGTGACGTCACTAAGGCTGTAGCTAACGAAAGCCGAGCAGGCATACAAGACCTACGCGTTTCAGAGAATAACGATCTCCTTCTGTTTGTATGTATTAAAAGAGGCATCTTCCGGTTTCGGCGCCGGCGGGATGTGAGCTGAGCAGAGGAGCTCACGCTAACCCGGCTCGATTACCCGACATAGTAAAACCCGTCGGCAGCGGAAAAAGCAGTGGGGACGGAGCAGTCAGCTGCATGGAAGCGGCGGCGGTGACCGGAGCGGAAATCGCGGCGGCGAGCAGCACAGGAGGAGCGGAGAGACAGCCGCACGGCGGAGGAGGCTTGGCCCGGGGGACGAAGGTGCCGGCGGGAGCAAAAGGGGTCCCAGGGCCCGCGAGTCTGCAGCGCTGGACCCCTACGGGAGCGAGAGAGGCAGGCAGTGCCGAAGAGAAGCCGCAGTGCAGGTCGGAGGTGCGGGGGGAGGCAGGGTGTGGAGCGGAGAAGCAGCGGGGCAGTCCAGTGTGTGGGAGGTGGATTTTTCGCCCCATAGTGCAGGCGCAGCGGCCATCTTGCAGAGCGCATGTCGAGGGGGTGAAAGAGCTTTTGAGGAGCCAAGGACACTCATAACCCCTGAAGCAACTGCCAGACAGTGTCCCCTAACAGAAACCCTCCCAAGAAGCCCTCAATAGTCTGGACTCGGTGAACGGGAGCGCAGCAATCTCCTGGACAAAAACAAAGAACAAAAAAAAAAACAAAAAAACATACATAACACAGTTTATGTGAACAGCTCTCATATATATTGCCTCCAGTGAGACACTTTGAACACCTGATCCCTGGCTGGACATTGTACACAGCGTGATCTGTGCTGTCTCAGGGACTTTGAATATTACACACAATACCGATAAAGGGTCTTTGCATCAGTGCAAGTGGTTTAACAGAAATTCTTAACTAACAGCGCCATCTGTTGATGTCAGTGGGAAATACGCCTATCATTCAATCTATATTGTTGGTACAAAGGTCGGGCATAAGACTTAATGCTGTAAGAGAGCAAAGCTTGTAAACTACTATTACATCAGAACACGCCACATTCTGAACAGACACTGAGTTCCATGGAAAAATACTTCCTAAGTATGGGGAGATCTAACAAGTCTAAAGCAAAAGAGGATCAGGGTCAGGAGGGGAAGTCCAACCCAAGCCATATAACGCCGGCTTCATCGGCTCAGTCTTCCCCCGGCACGCCGGTCCACCCCTCATTCCCACGATGACACCTATGAACTAGGTCTTACAAGGGGGGGGACATCTGGTCGATTTTTAAGAGCCTGGCTAGAGAGGTTTGGCAAGATTATCTCTCCTGACATACAGCTCGCTCTGGCCAACACAGTCTCCACGACTCTATCTCAATTACAAGCGGACCTTAAAGGGGTTGTCTCGCTACAAAGAATAGCTTTCAAATTGTAAGGGAACAAATAAAGACATTTTCCAAATATATTGCATTGTTCCTCTGTTTCCTAAAGCGATACAAGTGAATTTTATTACCTCCCTGGCTATTTCAGTTCTCTCAGTAACCGACCTGTAAACAAATCTCCCTGGGCTGTTTGTTCAATGAGATAACAGAGAGTGAGTCATCACACAGGTCTGCAGTGTCAGTCAGTGTCCTGTGCTGCTAGACAGTAAAAAGCTTGATTTATCTCAAGTAAACAGCTCTGTAATTAGGGCTTCTGTTTTGGGGATCAGATAAGGTCCTGCTAGTAGTTTGAGAAGCTAATCTGATCTAATTAGCAAATGAAAGCACAGCACCGAGCACGGAGATTATGCAAATTAGTCTGAACCAGGAAGTGACAGAGAATTTCTTTCATGCATTCTTTGAAACACTGTGGGGAGACAACTCCTTTAAGATACAGGGACAAAAGCTTGAAGAGGTAAAGAGAGAGTCCAGAGCTTAGAAGATGATAACGAGTTGCACTACTCTAAAATTAAGGACCTGATACATGAGAATAAACAACTGTGGAATAAGGTGGAGGACCTAGAGAATAGGTCACGAAGGAATAATCTCCGCATTGTTGGGTTATCAGAATCTGTGCCTCAAAAGGATCTACTCGCTCTCTGTGAAACAGAACTGCCTCAGGTGCTACAAATCCAACACCCATGCAAGGTGGAAAGGGCGCATAGACTGGGTCCCGACCGTAGGGAGATAGGGAGCAGGAGGGCGTTGTCCCCGGAAATTCAGATCGAATCGCCCAAGAAGGTGATAATAAAATACTTGGACTTTACAGATAAAGTAGCTATCATCCGAGCTTTCAAACGCCGCAAAACCCCGGTGACCCTTCGAGGTTCCAAAATTTTAATCTTTGAGGACTACTCGACTGAAGTAGTCCGCAAAAGAAAGGCTTTCTCCGCAATCTGTACAGAGCTGTATCACAAGAAAATGAGATTTGCCTTGTTTCCAGCGATTTTGAAAATCTACTTCAGCAACGGAAACTCGTCTACATTCTATTCACCAGAGGACGCACAGAAGTTCTTACAACAGAGACATTCTACAGAAAAGGCTGTGTCGGGGGGACAGTCGATGCTATCATCTCCAAGGATGACTTCTTCCCCAATAGGGGAATCCACAAGAGAGGCGACAGGCTCTCAGGCAGGAGACTCTAAACAAAAGTCACCGTCTTGGAGGGCCTTGCCGGACATTCCTCCAACCAGATGAGGGAACTTGTATCCTTTACCTTACAATTATGGAGGACATTGATGTATTCCGGCTGTTTTTTCTTGCTTGATAATATAGCATAGAGCAGGGGGAGTGGGAGGGGGGCGTTGGGTTGAATGAGTTGTTTCCATCCCGGTGTAGAAAGGGGTGTGGCAGTAGGATATACTGCAAAGTTAGAAAGATGTGGCTCACTGCGCTGGAAAATAGTGGAGTCCAGAATTTGTTGTTTATGCAGTTCCTGATATATGTTTTTGTTCAGGTTGGGGAAAAGGGGGAGGGTGGGAGGGCTACTGTGCAATGCCTCTTGGTCTCGGTTTCGCAGGGATATTGGGTGACGCTTAGAAGTGAGGGGTACACTCAGGTAGGGTCAGGAAAGGGACTCCAACTCTGCCATGGCAGTGGTCAGACATCTACACCCAACAGAATAATAAAACGATGAAAGTCATCTCTTGGAATATCAAGGGTCTTAACTCACCGCACAAAAGGAGGATGGCTCTAAGATATCTGCAGAAAATTAAAGGGGATGTGGTACTTTTACAGGAGACCCACTTAAAGGCTGAAGATATGGGTAGAATGCAAAAAATGTGGGTGGGTGAGGTGATAGGTTCTTCAGGG
Organism: Phyllomedusa bahiana; assembly: GCA_025379985.1. NCBI lineage: Eukaryota > Metazoa > Chordata > Amphibia > Anura > Hylidae > Phyllomedusa > Phyllomedusa bahiana. The sequence continues at coordinate 82,780 of JAODAL010006432.1, read as the reverse complement.
CCAGATAAAAAGGCTGGAGTGATGATTCTCATAAATAAACGATCCCAATGTACAGTGGTAGCCTCGGATGTAATTCTGGAGGGAAGAGTAATTAGGGTCACATTGGACACCACGGCAGGTAGGGTGAGTGTATACAATGTCTACGCTCCAAACAAACTGGATAGGGATTTCTTACAGACTTTGGAGCTGACAATTCTCCAGGATAGGGAATCGCAGCTAATTGTGGCGGGCGACTTTAATGGGGTCATGAATACGAGGGAGGATAGGAGACGGGCAACATCGGGACAGGACAGAAGAATTTCTCAGGAAGACCAGGCACTACAAAAGTGCGTAGCCGATCTAGGGTTGACTGACATTTGGAGGTATGGAAATCCGGAAGGGAGGGAGTTCACGTTCTATTCACACCCTCCGAACGCATGGTCCAGAATTGACTACTATTTCCTTAATGACAACCTGGTGAGCAAATGTGTTGAATCAAAAATTCTTGATATAGTAATTTCGGATCATGCTCCAATCATTTTGACGCTTCAGGACACTTATCCTAAAGGGACAGAGATAATCTGGCGACTGCCGGCCTTTTTCCTTCGGGAAAGGAGGGTTGTCTAGAGTTTTGAAGGGTTTGGTGGGAGAAATATTGTGAAGGGAACGGGGCTCATAGAGATAATCCTTTCTTGTTCTGGGATGCGGCGAAAGCTTATCTGAGGGGAAGGATCATTGCACATACTGCGAGTGTCAAAAAACGAGCCAGGGAAAGATTTAGGGATGCAACATGTCTTTTAAGGGAGAGGTATACCAAATTTGTTAGTACCCTGAAGGAGGAGGATAAAAGCAAATGGATACAGGCTAAATCGGAATTCGAGGGTTGGCAAAGTAAAATTGAGAAATTTTATAGTGAGCAACAAACGGCCTCCCTTTTTAAATTTGGCAATAAGTGGGAGCATTGTTAGCAAATATTGGGGAAAGGCAGGAGAAAAGCAACTATCATCCACGGGATTAAAAGACACCCGGGTCACAAACATAACTGATCCAAAGCGGATAAATACGGTATTCAAGGAGTATTATGACACTTTATACAGGAAAATCACCTGGTGGGGGACCACACTAACTTTTTAGAAAAGCTCAACTACCAACCTTATCGAGGGAAAGACTTGGATGAAATTAACGCCAATAGGGGAAAAAAGAATTAATTTACCACAATTGGTGGGATCCCAAGTGGTAAAGCGCCGGGGCCAGATGGGTTCACTGGGGGTTTTTAATAAAATGGGTGGGTCGAGAGATGGGGGATGACCTAATTACAGGTCTTTGAAAAGATCCCTCGAGACAAAGTCGGTTATGCCTTCATCCAATACGGCCTAATCCGGGTTTTTCACAAAGAGGGGGGGATCCGGTTTCTCCTGGGTCTTACCCCCCGATTTTTCGCTACTCAATGTTGATATAAAGATCTTTGCCAAATTGATGCTAACAGATTAGCAGCCTTATTGCCTAAATGATAGGCACAATCAAAATGGCTTTGTGAAAGGACGATCGGGAGTAAAAATATTCGAACTGTATTGGCGTTAAAGGGGTAGGTGGTGGGGGGAGGGGGCCGGGTTCGGATGCCCCGGTTTTATTTGCAGTAGACGCGAAAAAGGCTTTTTGATAATGTGAAGTGGCCTTGGTTATACAAAAGTGATGCTAGGATGAACATCCCTGCACTTTTAGAGTTTTTTTTGAAGCATTGTATAGTAACCCTCAGGCGAGAGTGAACACACCTGGCTTCCTTTCGGACCCTATTAGCTTGCAGAGGGGTACACGACAGGGGTGTCCGCTCTCACCATTACTCTTCAACATAGCCCTTGAACCAGTAATTAGACATCTAGTTTCTTCGAACATCTTTGAGGGGATTCAAGTGGGGCAGAGGAGGTTAGGTTTTGCTGCTTTTCAGATGATATGTGCTCTTTATGAAATCCCCGGGCGAACATCTGGGTAGAGTGCTGGATTTCCTAGAGGGTATTGGGGGGTCAAGCGGATATAAAATTAATACAGCTAAGAGTCAGTTACTGTTATTAGGCCACCGGGGAGGGGAAAGTCGTCTTAGGGAGAGAGTCCAGGTTGTGGATTCCCACCTGACCTATCTGGGAATTAAGATAGGAAGGGAGACATCTTCGCTGTACCGTCTTTTTTTATTTTTTTATTTTTTTAAACAATGTTTTATTAGGAAAATACAGAGATCACACAACTGGTTTATCCAAGTTACATCATATAAATTTACATAATACAATCATCACTGCTATAAAATTTTTGGGAACTGGAAGACCTATGCGTGTAGAATACAAGTCTCCTCTTGGTGTGTTTCTCTGTCTCCTCCTTTTCCCCCTTTCTTGTTTTCCTTTAACCACGGAACCACAGATACCATATGCAATGAAATTTATATGCTATATTGTATAAAAAATAAGAACATAAATTATTAAAATTCAACCTATCAACATCGTGTCACATCCCCTCCACCCATCATCTCATCCTAAAATGTCTAATTTTCCCAGATTCCCACTAATTTTTTTCCCTCATGTAATAAGAGGAATATTTAAAGGGATCAATGATCTCCATAATTTCTTGTGAGTTGCAGAGACCCTCAATAAATGCTTTCCATTTCCTAAGAAATCCTCCTGTCATCTTCTCCTTATTCCTTTCTGTGTCCAGTTTCTCTAGAAATAGAAGTTGTCTCATGGCTATTTTAACTTCCGATACATCTGGGTTTTCTGTTTTCAGCCAATGTCTGAGTATAATGCGTTTGGATGCTAGCAAAGCTAAGTGCACTCCTTTTTCCTTTAGTAACCCCTCCCCCTCACCTTCCTCACCCTTAGATTTTAATACGTAATGGAAGATGCAACTCTGCGGCTCCAACGGTATCCTGAGGTTCCATACCTTCTCAATGAATTCGAGAACCTCTACCCAAAATTTCTGTATGTGAGAGCAATCCCAGAGACAGTGTAGTAGGCCCGCCTTAGTCAACCCACACTTGGGGCACGCCTTGAGATAATTAGTACCATGACTGCTATCGCCAAATGGGATATTGAACGCGTAAATTGCTCTATGCGCTATCTTGAATTGGGTTTCTCTCCAGACCTCGCTGACTGTCGCCAACCTCACCATCTCTAGGCCTTTAAAGATCTTGTATGCTATTTCCGTATCATTAAGTTCTACCTCCCATTTGTTAAACATCGTCTGTTCTGTAGCCTTTGTAGCCCATGCTGAAAAATTCCAATATAACTTTGACAAAGTAGCACATCCATCCATCTTTCCCATCACCACCCCAAATTCTTCTGGTTCCACTATAGCCCCCAGGCCGATCAACTTGGAAGTCAGGAACTTTTTAAGCTGCAAATATTGTAGCACTTGGTTGGCCATCAATCCAAAGCGAGTCTGTATCCTCTCCCAACTCATCAAATTCCCTCCCGGCCTTCCAGCAAGTCTTCCAGACTATGAACACCTTGTTTCTTCCAAACCCCAAACAACCTATTCTCTCTGCTTGACTGAATTCTGGGAGAGACCAAGAGGCATCCATGTGGTGACATGCATGGGCCTTCTGAATAATTTACGTACTGAACGCCAGGTGGCCAGAGTGTCCCTGAAGAGAATGTTATCTTTAGTAATCCCTGGAAGAGACTTGTATGGGGTCAGCAAGAGGAGCCCTGAGTTCCCATGGGTGAGCCAATTGGACCTCCGCTTGAGTATTAGAGAAATAACTTGTGTCGTGGTACCAGTCCAGAATGTGTCGCCACATTGCTGCTAAATTATATAATCTGATGTCAGGCAGCTGGGCCCCTCCTTGTCTTTTCCTAAGAAATAGCTTGCTCATTGCTATTCGCGCCTTTCCTTTATTCCATATGAATTTTAAGAAAGCTCCCCTAAGCAAATTGATGTCATTGTGCTTAAGTAGCAACGGCACATTCTGGAGTGGATACAGCAGTCGGGCAAAACTAACCATCTTTATCAGTTGAATCCGCCCCCAGCAAGATAACGGGAGATTATGCCACCTGGAGAGTTCTTCCTGAATCTTTTTTATAATTGGTGTAAAATTAAGGTGGTAAAGGGAAGATGATCTGGTCCCAATTTTTATTCCTAGATAAGTGATGAACGAGGAGGCGACCTCCACCCCTACTTCTCTTGAAGAAATCTTTCCCTTGCCCCCCAATTCTAGTAGTTGGCATTTGTCTTTGTTAATTTTATATCCTGAGAAATGTCCAAAGTCGTCTAATATTTCCATGACCTTCTTTACATGTTCTCTGGGGTTCTCCAAAAATAGGAGCATGTCATCTGCAAAGCACACTAACCTAGTCTCTAACTTGCCTATTGTCAAACCTTTATATACGTTTGTTGCCCTAAGGAATAGAGCCAAGGGCTCTAGTGCCATATTAAACAACAACGGGGAGAGTGGACACCCTTGCCTCGTCCCTTTTTGTAGCTTGAAAGCATTGGAGATAAAACCCGGAGTATTAATCTTTGCTTGGGGGTTCTTGTACATAGCATTTATGTATGTCCTACACAAGCCAGTTATCCCTACTTTATCCAAAACTAAGTTTAACCAATTCCAATGAACATTGTCAAATGCCTTTTCGGCATCTAAGGCTAATAAGGCTGGATTTTTTGACTTATCACCAAATTTTTCTGCAGCAATCTGAGCTGCTATGACCAATCTGATATTTTTGATCCCCGATCTCCCTTTTACAAATCCCATCTGGTGACTTCCAATTATTGTGGGTAAAATAAGGGCAAGCCTGTTTGCCATGATCTTGGACCAAATCTTCACATCTTGGTTTTATTAGGGAATTGGCCTATAAGACCCCGGCAAATTTGCATCTCTTCCTGGCTTGTGTAGGACTCTGATATATGCCATATCCCCTGTAGGTATCATTCTGCCTGTGTTGATTATTGCATCGAAAACCCCTTTTAATCCCGGAGCTAATTCCTCTCTCATCAATTTATAAAAATCCCCTGAGAAACCGTCGGGGCCTGGTGCTTTCCCCAAAGGTAGTTTCCCTATGACCTCCGAGATCTCTTCAACTGTTATTTCCTTGTTCAAGAGAGCCCGATCTCCATCTGTCAATCTAGGAAGATTAATCCCTCTCAAAAATTCTCGACCCTTATCCAGATCATAAGGGGATTGTGAATATAGATTTGCATAATATTCCCTCAAGATCGAATTAATCTGTTTCGGATCATTGGTTAGTTTTCCCGACCTCGATTGCATGGCCAATATGTTGGTACTTGCTCTCCTTCCTCTGACTAAATTAGCCAACAACTTCCCTGCTTTATTCCCATGCTTGTAAAGAGATAGTTTTAGGTGATCACTGAATATGTCTTCCAATCTACCCTGATGTAAATCGAACGCCGCTTTGGCTTGTACCCACTTAACCTTGTTATCCGAGCACGGGTTTTGCAAAAATTGGGTATAGGCTATCCTTAGGGTAGCAGTAGCTTCTGTCAGTGCTTTAGAGATTTTTCTTCTTTTTTTGTGCCATATAGGCCATAATCCTTCCTCGTAAAACAGCTTTTGCTGCCTCCCAGTATAGAAATACATCTTCAGCCTGATCCTGGTTCTCTCTTTCGTATTCCCACCACCACCCTTTAAGGATGTCCCTAAACTGCTCGTCATTCGCCAGGGAACAGGGAAACCTCCACAATATATCTGACCCCCGTTTGTATGTTTCTCTAATATTAATACTGATTGGTGCATGATCAGATATGACTATGTCATTAATCCCTACCCCTTCTATTTGTTTAACGAGGCTCTGAGATACCAAAAAATAGTCAATACGTGACCATGACTGCCTCGCATGTGAAAAATGTGAGAATTGCCTCTCCGCTGGATTAGACGATCTCCAGATGTCCACCAGCTGAGTGCTATCGCAAAGCTCTTTCAGTAACGATCTCATCGAGTCCCCTTGTCTAGGTCGGAGATCCATTCTCTTTCTGTCTTCCAGATTGTTCATTACACTATTGAAATCTCCCCCTAATAGGATATTCTTATTGCTATCCCCCAGTACCCTCTGTTCTATTCTGGCAAAGAAGGATTTGTCTCTTTTATTAGGGGCATACACATTGTATATGCTAAGCCTACCAGCCGGGGTGTCTAATTCCACATTTATCCACCTCCCCTCGCTGTCATTCACCTGGTTAACTAGCTTGCACCCCGCATTTTTATGTAATAGGACTACTACTCCAGATTTTCCTTTCTCTGCCGGAGACCCCCAAACCTCTCCAACCCACCCCTTTTGCATTCGCTTGAAATCTCCCTGTTCCAGGTGTGTTTCTTGTAGTAAGGCGAGGTCTAGTTTCATCTTCCCCAAATGACGTAGCACCATATTCCTCTTGTGAGGAGACCGTAATCCCTTAACATTCCAGCTAATAACTTTACACATTGTGTTGTTTATATTTTATTACAGAGTCAGAGTTGATTTTGGTTGGACACGTTAAACTAAACATTAGAACAATTACATACACGAACCAAGTGTAATTAACCCTTACCCCCCCTCTCCTCTCTCCCTTTCCTGTCGCTGACTTCACTTTTTTCACATGTGAGAAAAAACACTCCTATATTCATCCTCTCAAACATCACCTGCTACCCGCTCCTCCTCCCCTTACCCCCCTATGTTAACTATCTATTTTGCATTCCCTAAAGCGAATGGTACATCAGAAGACATTACTTAATCTCCAGACATCTTACAATAAGAGAAGAACAGTGTCCCAGATACATGTCTGGGTCAAAACCGTTAGAAATCACCTCATTTCCACCTCCCCAAACCCCTGCATTAGGGTTAGTCTCCCTTTTATAATAGGCCTGTGTGGCCTTTTCCTGAAGCCTTTGCGCAGCCAGGAGAACCGGGCCTCCTTGTAATTTGAGAATGGGGCAATTCACCCCGCGTTTGCAAAAAATCAGAGTCTTCTTCAGAACTTGTATTGATCACCCCCCTACGTCCCCGGGAGTTATTGGGATTGAACAAGGGGGCCAGCACTTTTTCCGCCTCTTCTGGTGAGTTACAAGTGATGGGTTTGGCATTGTCCGGGAAAACTTTCAGAATTGCCGGGTATTGAAGAACAAACTTGACCCTCTTTCGGGCCAATGCTGAGCAAATTTCCTTAAAAGTGCGTCTCCTCTTAGAAACTTCCACAGAATAATCTGAAAACAACAGGAGTTTCCGCCCCTCATGTTGCACCTGCCCTCCATGTTTCCTATACGCCTGCAACAGGTGTGTCTTTTCTGCAAAGTCCAAGTATTTTACAATAACTGGCCTCGGCCTGGCTTGGTCATTGCCCTGGTCGTCGTTCCTGGGGGGCCCAATTCTATGCGCTCGCTCCACCTTTAGATGCTTGTCAATACCCAACAATGAGGGAATAATTTCTGCGCATAACTGCGGTAGAGCTGAAGTTTTCACACTCTCTGGGACTCCAATAATTCGCAAGTTATTTCGCCTAGAGCGATTTTCTAAGTCCTCTAATTTGGATTCTAGTAATGCAGTTGTCTTCAGTAGCTTATGAAAGGCATTTCTGGACCCTAGTATGTCATCTTCTACACAACACAGTCTTTGCTCATATTCAGAGAGCTGGGCCGCCTGACTAGAGACTTCTGCCTGCAGGGCAGATAGAGTAGATGCCACTGATGCTGTGACAGACTTTGTGACAGTGTCCTCCAATGCTGCTGTAATTGCAGGGGCTATGAGGGTGGCTACTTTAGCTGCCAGCTCATCACAGCTCCATGACTGCCCCGTTATTACCTCAGTCCCAGGGGTGTCTATGACTTCCTCGTGCGCTCCCTGGGTACCTTGCTGCATGCTCTTGCTGCTTCTGGTGGCGCGCGGGGTTTCGGGCGCCATCTTGGACGCCATGCTGCCGGAGTGTCTGCTGGAGCTTCGTAAGCCTCCTGCTCCCCGCGCTGCTTTTGATGCCCGCTCTATTCACCGGAGCGGTGCCTGATGTGCCGGCGCTCGTTGTGGCCGTCTGTGCTGCGTTATGTCGGGCGGGGAGCTCCGATATAGGGGAGCTCGGGCCGGAGCTGCGGTGCTGCCCTTCTCCTCACATGCGCGCCGGAACCGGAAGTCCTGTACCGCCTTAACTACATACCACTGATAGAGAAAATTATTGGAGAACTAAAACGGTGGAGCCCGCTCCCACTGTCATTGTTTGGGAGAGCACACTTGCTAAAGATGATCAGTTTCGCCAGATTATTGTACCCTTTGCAAAACATACCGCTGTTATTGAAGCATAGAGACATCAACAGTGTACGGTCAGCCTGTCTAGGATTTTTATGGGGTTCGAAAAGGCCTAGGATCGCTTATAAGAAGCTCGTTCTCTCTAAGATAGATGGGGGTCTCAATCTTCCCGAAATCAGATTGTATAATTTAGCAGCGCTCGTTCGGCATGTGAGGGATTGGATTAATGACAGCTCATATTTCTCCAATCTGAGATTGGAACAACAACTGGCAAGTCCAGAAAATCTGAAAGCTCTATTGCATACGGCAGTCAAGGACCTTCCTCCTCATGTCAAACACAGTGTGATCCTCAGGGACACTATAGCTACCTGGAAGCAAGTAAGGAAATTATTCACATTACCATTTCATCTTTCCAAGTATGCCCCTTTGGATCTGCGGGGTTTTCTGGCCAGGGAGGGAGAATAGGCTTTTTGGAGAGTGGAGGAATAAGAATATCCAAAACAATGTGGGACTTAGTGCATGAATCTGAAAACAGGTTTTTGACCTGGCCAGAAATTAAAGAGAAATACCGGGTTTGGGAGACAAGCAGGATTTTTCAATTTGGGGCAACTAATGACCTTCTGTAAGAAACAGGTTAAAGTCCAGTGGCTGCGGAGACCCCGGGACAATTTGACACCCTGATGGGACAGCAGGACCATCTGGAATCTTTGGCATTTACAAGAAGTTATGTGAGAGGGGACTTTGCTCTACCAAAGAGCTCTGTTTCAGGGCCTGGGGACGGGAGCTGGAGGACCCAGATATCGGCATAAAATTAAGAAAAGGGCTTAGAAAAAGTCGGGGGCCATTGTAAACCCGAAAATTGGAGGGGAGTTGGTCTTCGCCTGGTGCATTAAAGCGACTTTATGCTTTTGACCTTCCATACAGGAATGCCCCTGATGATTTTTTGAGAGAGTGCCCAAAATGCAAATTACAAAAAGCTGATCTGTTGCACGGGATATGGCACTGCCCAAAGCTGAAGAAGTATTGGGAGAGGGTCATGGAGGATATTAAGGAGATTTGGGGAATAGAGGTACCTAATGACCCATTGAGCACTATTTTTCATTATATCCCCACCGAGGATTCTAGGAGGGGGGAGGCACAGACGTTGATTAGTCATAAGGGTGTCCACATTATGCTTTTAGTGGCCAAGAAGTGCATTCTACGACCTTGGTTGCAGGAGAATGTGCCAACTAGGGAAGAGATAGATCTAGAGATTAGAAAGTTGGTGATGATAGATTAGGATAGAGAAAAAACAAAACAAGAGTGGACTGACAAAGAAGTTTTTCAGAAATGGGAGAATTATATTGTTAAAGTTTTCTCGGACGAGGAGGTTAAAGAATTGGGTGGCCCATTTTCGTAATTCTTCTTACTACCTCTTTGAAAAAATAGCGGGTTCTTTGGGGAGATTGGTTATAGGAAAACGACTCCTGAGGGGTGGGTATTGAAGGGCTGTTCCCAAGAATTTTTCAGGGTGATAGAGCTATGGGGTAGTTTACAGGGCAGGGGACAGTCTCCGAGATGTTGAAAGAGATGCCTCAAATAACAGAGAATCAGAGACTCCGGGAAAAAAGGGTTTTTTCCAATATTTTGACAGAGCTAATCAATAATGGTTATATGAAGAGTTGAGGAGTAGAGCACGGCTAAGAGGGGGAGGGGGGAAACCTGGAGACCAGGATATTGGGAAATAGAGGCAGGGGGTTCTGAGGGTCAACGTTGGAGAGTTGCACATTGTTGGTTTTAAGTATTGTTATTAAAAATGGAGGGAAAATCGAAAAGGTTGTTTATGACAGCAAATTGAAAAGATGTCATGTTTATGCCTTGTGTATAATGTAAGATGTATGATGTTTGTACCCTTTTTAAAATTTTCTTCTCAAAAATATTTTAAAAAAAATAAATAAATAAGAGGCATGGACTCGCGGGACAGGGATGTAATCTTACCGTATATAAAGCATTGGTGCGACCTCACTTAGAATATGCTGTTCAGTTCTGGGGGCCCCCGTTTATAGAAGAGGGTGTAATGAAGCTAAAGAGAGTACAAAGACGAGAAAACCCAAAATTATAAGGGGGAAAGGAGCATCTTAGTCATGAGGAGAGGTTAGAAGAAATGAACTTTATTTAGTCTTGAGAAAAGGGGGGCTTGGGGGGGGACATGATTAATTTATATAAATATATAAATGGTCCCTACAAAATGTATGGGGAAAAATTATTTCAAGTGAAGCCCCCTCAAAAGACAAGAGGACATTCCCTTCAATCTCCAGAGGAGAAGAGCGTTCTTCACTGTAAGAACTGTGAATCTGTGGAATAGCCTGCCTGAGGAGCTGGTCACAGCAGGAACTGTAGAGAGTTTCAAGAAAGGCTTAGATACCTACCTGGAACTAAAGAATATTAATGCGTACGTAGCTATGTAAGATTCTGGATCCTGGCTGGTGGCGGTTCTGGGGTCAGAGATGGGGTCTCCACTGGAGCAGATTGGTTCTTGCCTTGTGGATTTTAGGGCATTAACCAGTGATGAAGCTGGACTTAAAGTCCTTGTCTCTCTCCCTCACCCACATTTTATCACCCTTGGTTGAACTTGATGGACACGTGTCTTTTTTCAACCTTACTATGTAACTATATGATAAATCCTTTGCTGGCATATGCCTACATACTGTTTCGGTAGTGACTGATGCAGAAGCAGCACCCAGGGCTGTTCTAAGCAGTTGCAGCGCTCCCTTGCTGAGGGGGATGAAGCTGGAATCTGCTATTGATGGCATTCAGCATCATAGCCTTAACACTGGGTGGAAGCACCTGGCCACTGTTTGCATGAATGGCAGTATGCAAGCTCCACGCACTGGGTGTACTTAGCATTCTTGCTGTAAAATTATTGAATCCTTCTTTTTCTGATCTATTAGAATATACAGTGTATTATGTAGTGGACACGTCTACCCTGGAACAAGCTACATTAACTTCCCGTCCTCTTGATTGACAGTAACGTAAAGGCGTTCTGCAGCTTTGATGGGGACTGGGAAAACATAGTTACACTTTTTTGTGGAAGTGATTTGTATTTTAGCGAGTTTCATGTTTGAAATATCTTATGTAGGTTTTGACGAAATATTGTGTATTGTGTTAATTCCTGAAGTACTTCATTCAAGGAGAGTTGTTCTCAGTTAAAAGAAGAATTGCCTTAAAACATAACTGTCTGGCATTAAAATAAATGTAATGCCGCAATTAATGCAACCTCTATCTCTTGTCTTTAAGACTCTGCCTTCCTGCTGAGCGACACTCATGTAACCGCCATGTTTCAGTGTCTGGAAGCTGTTGAGCAGAATAACCCCAGATTACTGGCACAAATTGATCCGTCAGTGGTGAGTGTCCCTGTTACTGTCTGGCTCTTGCTACAATAGTACATATTTCTAATATATCTTTATTTTTCTCCCCCTAGTTTGCTGGAAAAAGAGAATTCAGCATTTCAGGAAAAAGTTTGAGTCTTACAGCTCTTCCTGTTACTCCTGTCATTCCATACACTGAAAATCCTCACCAGTCCCTCTATAGGTCCCACAACAGCCTACAAGTTCCAGCCAGTGTGCCCAGCAATGGTATGACTTGGGGTGTGGCTTTAAACTGGCTGCATTTTATGACTGTGTCTCCATGAATATAGTGTAACGTGTATATACTGTATATAGCTTTATAAAGTAACGCGGAATAGTGTTTATTGAAAGCAAAGTACTAATAGTCACTTGTACACTCACCGGCCACTTTATTAGGTACACCATGCTAGTAATGGGTTGGACCCCCTTTTGCCTTCAGAACTGCCTCAATTCTCGTGGCATAGATTCCACAAGGTGTTGCAACGATGCTCAATTGGTACCAAGGGGCCCAAAAAGTGCCAAGAAAATATTCCCCACACCATGACACCACCACCACCAGCCTGAACCGTTGATACAAGACAGGATGGATCCATGCTTTCATGTTGTTAACGCCAAATTCTGACCTACCATCCGAATGTCGCAGCAGAAAAACGAGAATCATCAGACCCGGCAAAAGTTTTTCCAATCTTCTACTGTCCCATTTCGATGAGCTTGGGCAAATTGGAGGGCCCCAGTTCCTGTTCTTAGCTGAAAGGAGTGGCACCCCCGGTGTGGTCTTCTGCTGCTGTAGCCCATCTGCCTCAAAGTTCGCCGTACTGTGCGTTCAGAGATGCTCTTCTGCCTACCTTGGTTGTAACGGGTGGCTATTTGAGTCACTGTTGCCTTTCTATCAGCTCTAACCAGTCTGCCCATTCTCCTTTGACCTCTGGCACCCAAAAAGGCAATTTCCGCCCACAGGACTGCCGCTCACTGGATGTTTTTTCTTTTTCGGACCATTCTCTGTAAACCCTAGAGATGGTTTTGTGCGTAAAAAATCCCAGGAGATCAGCAGTTTTTGAAATACTCAGACCCAGCCCTTCTGGCACCAACAACCATGCCACGTCAAAGGCACTCAAATCACCTTTTTTCCCCCATACTGATGCTCGGTTTGAACTGCAGGAGATTGTCTTGACATGTCTACATGCCTAAATGCACTGAGTTGCCGCCATGTGATTGGCTAAATTAAAGAAATTAAGTGTTAACGAGCAGTTGGACAGGTGTACCTAATAAAGTGGCCGGTGAGTGTATGTAGTCACTATATGACATGTAGTGGCGATTTAAGAGTCATTCAGCAATGGGGTTTGGAAACCTAAGAGCTTTTTGTTGCTTTAAGGCTACTACAATTTTATTAATGAATATTAAATTTTTACATTTTTAAGTTATGATGAGCTACAGTTGCCGCTGACTCCATTAGGCTATGTCTACGCAGCACACAAAAATGGTCGGATTTTTGGCAGTTTTAGTATTTTGAAACCTCCAAAAATCCAACTGAATAACAATCACATAGACTTATACAAAAAAAGGTGTGTAGTCTACACAGGTCATTTTTTTTCTGGTCTTTTGTCTCGTTTCTTGGTAGCATTTCCGTTGAAAAACAGCCAAATTGTGCATACATTCCAAAACTGACTGAAAACCATTAAAAAAAAATCTAGAAATCTATGCCAAAAATCGCAACAAAAAACTAAAACAGCAGCAAAAAAGGCCGTTTTTTGCCAAGAACGTGACAAAAAGCTCCTCTTTTTTTTTTTGTGTTCTATGTTGTGTGGCCCTAGACTTAGAGGACTGCAAACCATGTTCAACCAGGGGAGACAAAGGACTAGTCTATTTTATACCATACTCTGCTATTGCTTGTGGTGTAATATGTAGAGAAATGTAATACATCTGTTAAATAAAGCTATAAAACCTTTGCAACAGTACCAGCCTTAAAGGGGTTGTCTCACTACAAAGAATAGCTTTCAAAATGTAGGGAACACTAAATGAAGATGTTTTCCAAATATATTGCGTTCATCTTTTTATTTTTATCACCTTCTGAGGGCTTTCTAGTTTCCCAAGTGACCGACCTGTGTACTCCTTCTCCCCTGCTGTTTGTTCTATCTGATAGCAGGGAGTGACGTTATTACACAGGTGCTGCCAGCAGTGAGAGCTTGTGTGTTATCTGATCTTCCAGACAAAAGACTAATTACTCTACTGTTTACATTAGCTCAGAAGATTCTCTGAACTTCAGAGAAGGTAATTTAGTTGATCTAGACTGACAAACAGAGAAGTCTGAGTACACGGAGCTCATATGCTAATTACACACAGCTTGGGCCAGAAAATGGGCAGAGCAAAGCAGCATTATTTCATTCATGCATCCTATGAAACTTTGAGATGAGACAACCCCTATAAGGTCCTCTATAATAATCACACTCCTAGTTTCCAAGCATTGTCCTTTACTTTTAGCTCCAAGTTGGGCTTGCTTATTAAAGTTGCTGTCCCGTTTAAGATGATGGTTAAATGGGGCCAGGATGGGGGGCAAAATGGGAAAAAAAAAGTCCTACTTCACTTCCGGTCTTTCACCACTGCTGATCTAAAGCCTTCCTGGATCTGCTCCTTTTCAATTCCCGCACTGCGGGCTGACACGCTGGCTAGGTGTACGTTCCATTCACTCGCTATGGAGCATGAGCCTCTCCCGCTTGTTAGGACAAGAACCCAAGAGGTGCGGATCCTGGGAGACTTTATAGCAGCAGGGACCAGGAAGTGAGTAACGCTTTTTTTTTTTTTTTTTCTATTTTTCCCCATTCTGGCCCTATTTACCCATATTATCTATTATCTGGGCAACCTCTTTAACTGCTCCTGTGAAAATGTTCCACTGTTTGCTACTTCTTGGGACTGGTGGAGAGAGACTGTGCACCTAGGTTTTGCTGTACTGTCTGCGCCCACTTATGTGTCTGGTCGTGTTATAATTACTGCAGAGTTTCTTGGGGAATATATCATTGTTTTTTTTTTTTCTTTCTTTTAGGTTTTCATTCCGGTGCGGTAGATCAGCAAAACAATCTCTATAAAGGGTGTGTATCGCTACCTGTAAATGAGTCCATACCACCCACCAGAGACTTGTCTTCCCATGAGCCCTTTTCTCCTGTAAGTGAAATGAGTATCAGCACTATGACCAGCCACAGTGAAGAGACTGCGAGCCCAGAAGACCCACCTAGTGAGGCAGACGATGGCCCAGAGTACCTGGCAATAGGCAACATGAGCCGCAGGGCATCTACTCAAAGCAGCAGCAGTTCTAATCTCTTCCCAAGCTCCCAAAAAACAGACACTCCACCTCACATTCAACACAGCAAGTACCAAGTATCACCGCTGGCTTCTCGTCCCCTCGCTCGCTCTAGCTTCTCAGAGGGCCAAATAAGTAATGGATCAAGCCACATCAGAAGGAGCCACATGCGCTCACACTCTGATACTCATGTAGCCATTGGAAAAAATCAGGGTAAGTTTAACAAATTCAGTTGCTTAAATGTCCAGAAAGTTTCATTAATCACACTGATGAATTTCAGTACACAGTGCATTATCATAGTTGTATAGTTAGATGCTCCTGGTTCTGTGAATAGAGGGTAATGTGTAACATGTATGTAAGTGGCCTGTTATGTTGTATATGCATAATGTATTTTCTTACTTTACCTCTGACTGCTGACACTAGGAGGGGAACGGATTATTCCACATAGTAAATAATAGGTAGGATCCCTGTAGCATGTCAGCATACCGTAGTTGTGAAAGCAGAAGCTTGGGTGGTAAACACAATGGTTTTATAGAGGAAAATGCAAGTAGCATGACTTGTGTGCCTAGCGTTATACTTGACAAGTGGCTTCTATGGAGTGCTGGAAATGGTAGACTTGACTTAATAGTCAAGTAAAATTTGTATTGTGAGGTTGTAACCCCATCCTGATGTAAGCTGCAATTTAATAAAATATTTCAATGTGGTAGGGTGGTAAAAAATAGAAAGTCATACTTTCCTCCTGGGTTCCCCAGCGCTTGGAGCTAATGATCTTCCCACATACAGTGAAGGTTCAGCGCTTAATTACTCAACTAGTAGAGCGCAAACTACTTATGTGTGTTGGACGACAATTCGGAAGCACAGTTAAAGGGGTTGTCTCGCTACAGCATTTGGCAGCCTTTTGTGCTGGGTGCCAAGCAGAGCTTGTGAAATGGAGGTCCGTATTTCTTTTCTCTCCCAGCAGGGAGTTTCTTTCAAGCTCTCAGTACTACACACCTAGAACTGTGCACTGAGGATTCATGTCTGTGTGACTGGAAGGAGAGGTTATCTCAAGACTCAGTCCGAGGCTAAGGCTATGTGCACACAGCAAAAGACAAAATGCTGTCCAAAATACAATGGCATTTCAGTATTTGCTGTGTAGACATAGCCTAAAGAATCCGATCCGAAAAAGTATTCAGAATGCCTTGTGATCATCCCCTAATGGATTGAGGAACAGCAAAACAAAAAAACCATACAAAGTGGGTGCCACACCTTCACAGAGTTACGAACAGTGGATCGTTCCGATGTCTTAAAGTCAAAGGCGTCAACATTTCAGCTCTGTTTTAGTAGCACAAGGGTGTTAGGCTGGTGGTTTGAGTGATATGGCTGAAAGGTGTGTAATACATTTACAATACATGCATTAAAAAATGACGAAATTCCCTAAGTGATGATAGTGAAATCCATTTTGTTATTGATGGCTAGGACTAGTTTTAATATTACAGTAATTTATCAAGCAAATTTTGGGCAGCATTAGTTGGGGATGAGCTACACTTGCAGAGGATGATAACTTGAATGCTTAATCAGCATATTAAGTTAATTTGTCTCAAAAGAAAACCATTTTGGACCAGTGCTTTTGTTTCTTCTCTTTTATTAACACCCTGTGTAAATGATCATTGCAATGTTTTTTACTACACACTCTACTTTTTGAAGATTTCATTTGTATTGTGCAGATTTTATTTGAAAGTGGAATACATGGTTTG
The DNA here is from genome assembly GCA_025379985.1 of Phyllomedusa bahiana. Taxonomy (NCBI): domain Eukaryota; kingdom Metazoa; phylum Chordata; class Amphibia; order Anura; family Hylidae; genus Phyllomedusa; species Phyllomedusa bahiana. The sequence goes on along the minus strand of JAODAL010006432.1, from coordinate 66,177 downwards.
GGTTTGTTATTTTAAGAGCGAGATTTTCATTTGATTCCTCCCCGTATGAAGAGACAGATATAATTATAATCCGATAGACACATTTACATTAATTTTTATATTTTACATTTGCAATCGTTAGTGTTCGTGTTTTGTGAGTATTTTTCAAACTGTGTGCATGTAATATGTAATATTGGGTGTTCCTGTATTTGTTTAGTTAGAGGAGCAAATGTTTTTAATATCATTCATATGAAAAAGTTTTGGCACACCCTAATTAATCTTAATCATTTTTTTAGTTCAAAATTTTTGGGTGTTTGCACAGCCATTTCAATTTGATATATCTAATAACGAGATGGACACAGTAATATGTTCTCTGGAATGATAATGAGTTTTTAAGTCTTGTACTAACACAATAATGTGCAATAAAGCATTAAAACCAAAATTTGACCGTGCAATAAGTAATTGGGCACCCCAACAGGAAAAGTGACATTAATTATTTAGTAGTATCCTCCTTTTCAAAAATAACAGCCTCAAGTCGCTTCCTGTAGCTTTTAATCAGATTCGCGTGGATCCTAGGATGGAAGGAGTAATTTTGACCATTCCTCTTTACAAAACAATTCAAGTTCAATAAGTTTTTTTTTTTTTTTTTCAAATTATGAAAGCGTTTATTGAGGAACAATCACATCTTGTATATCAACAAAGAAAGAGAAGAACTGCTATATTTATTACAAAAGTACATTAGATAAGAAAAATCAACACCGCTGAACATATTTATAGGCTAGAATAATATTACCAAAGGCTCCCACAAAAGATGAAAAAATCAATGGGATTACGATTTGATGTAGAAATGGGAGCCAGTATTCATGTACTAGGGCGGCTAAACAAACGTAAGAGAAAAACATGGTATACACAAGGGTTCACACATGTTAAGTAGGCATACAGGGTGAAAAGGAGGAAGAACGAAGAAGAACGAAAAGGGGGGGGGACGAGAAAAACACAATAATAATAGGAAGTGCAAAAATAGCAGAAAGGTTAGGAAGAGGGGAAGAGGAGAAAGGGTCCCTATACCCCCACTCCACGAAGTGCCACCGCGAACAGGTCCCTAAAGGGCACACACGTCCGGTCAAGTTCAAATAAGTTTGATTCGTCGCCGAGCATTTGGGACAAGCCCGCATTCAAAAGTATCCCCGACAGATATAGATTCAAATGATTATTCAGGTCTGGGGACTAATGTGATGGCCCGATTCCCAGAAACATTGTAATTAGTTCCCTGCATGATATGCCCAGAGTAGATTCATGGAGCTGTATTGGGATCATTGTCCTGCTGAACATATCCTCCCGCTGCGTAACTTCAAAATTATCACTGATACTTGTACAATTATTCTGAATAATCTGCAGATAATAGAGTTGAATACCGATGCGATCCGCCGCTTCAATCTTTAACAAGATTTCGCGATGCCGGCGGCATTGGCCATACATCTGCAGCAAGATGGATGCTGGCATCCTGCTCTTTGGAGGTGGTCTGAGGATTGTTCCTTAGACTGTTATCTCTTAGTGAGCTACCATGTCTTTCTTCTCTGCCTTTCTGATATTTTTTCTTAGAGGCCTGTACCACTTCCTGGGCATTAACAAGAACTGTCCCAGTTGTCTTGACCATTTCCTTCTTATGATCCTCACAGTGGAAACTCACTAGTTTAAATAAATCTCTGAGACAAACTTTTTGTAATCCTTGCCCTGCTGAACAACTATGTTGAAAACAACTCTGTTTTCTGAGATCATGGGTTGAGAGTTGTTTAGAGGAGCCCATGATGCCACAGGGAGGGATTCAAAATAGGAGAAACAACATGCAATTATTCCACTTATATATGACCATTTGTCTCAATCAATTGGATACTACCTGGCTTATGATTCAGAAGCTCATGAGGTTTACCAAAACCAATAGGTGAGAGCTTCAGAAATACATTAAAAAGTTTATTAAAGAGAATTTAAAATCAAAAAAATTAGTAGGGTACCCGCGACGACAATTTTTGTCACACAGTCACAAATTTTTGTTTAAATGCATATTGCAGACATATTTGTGTTAGTACAAAAAACCTCATTTTCAATCCGGAAAAATTAACTGTGTCCATCAGTTATTAGATACTCAAATTGAAAGTGGCTGTTGCAAACACCAAATATTAAAGAACTAAAAATGATTAAGATTAATAAGTGTCCCAAACTTTTTCACTATGACTGTATAATTCAAGAGGCCAACAGACTATTTTTTTTTTTTTTTTTTTTTTATATTATAGAATCACATGGAGATATTTCCAGAAGAAGCAATAATGCATTTAATGAGAGATCAAACACAAGTCCCAAACTGGTTCCCTTTATGTAGATTTGGTGTAAGTAGCCATGCTTTTCCCGGTAAGAACCTGCGTAACTCTATAAAACAAACGTTCTACTAGAGACTTTCTAACAAAACTGTTTGTTAGAGTTCCTTATTCTAGAGATTAGCATTATTGATCCTTGCACTAACATATACTACCGAAGACTAAGACACCCACCCCAATACAAACGCCATGGCCCAATACAACCATACCGACCCATCACAAAAACCTATATTAAACCCCTTTCACAAGAGCCAAGTACCATGTAAATCAACCCAAATAGCAACACCAAGATTAGAAAAGGAAGATAATCTTAAACACAGATATACAGAGCATAGCTAAAGTATACGTGACCCCCAAGAACTTTTTCACCCATTTTAACCGTACATTTCAGTCTTCAAAAATTATAAAATTAATTGTAGATATTTTTTTGTGTTGAAGTAAATTCATTCAAGTGGGACACAATTGTGAGCTGGAACGAAAAGTATTGATATTTTAAACTCTTTTGAAAAAATAAAAAACTGACAAGTAGGGGGCGTTCAATATTAAACTCGGTGGGTCCCCTTAATTTAACTACTTTGTACGCCGACCGTTTTGCTCTAATCTTGTGGTGGTGTAATGGTGGATTACCGCTGCAAGTCTGCTGGGGTATGTCTCTATCATATTTCACATCGAGAGGACGTGAAAATTCTTGGCCCATTCTTCTTTGGAAAAACCGCTGCAGCTCAGTGAGGTTTGATGGGAGACGCTTTTGTAGAACAGAGCAGTTTTCTAGCTCTTTCCCACAGATTTTCCTCGATTTGATTTTCAGGTCTGGAACTAGTGACTTGGCATTCTAACGGACCTGGATAGTCTTTTTATTTGCTGAGACCTTCCATTGTAGATTTTCTTTTGTTTGGATCATTGTCCTTGCTTGGGAATATAAATATACTCATGATGACTGGACCCCGCTGTATTTGGCTCCTTCCATCTTTCGCCATCAAATTTTAGCTCATCATTCCCTCGTCCCTGCCTGAAGAAAATGCAGTCCCAAACATGATGCTGGCCACCACCATGTGTGACAGTGGGTGGATGGTGGTGTTCAGTGGTGATGGAGCTTGAGTGTTCTTTTACTTCCAAACATATCGTTTTGCATCGTTGGCCAAAAAATTCTATCTTTGGAGTTTCATCGGAGAGAGCCCCTTTCTTCCACATTTTTGGTATCTCCCAGTGGGCTTGGGCAACCTGTTAATCAAGACTTTTATGGAATCTCTTTTGAGAATGGCTTCCTTCTTCTGCCCACTCTTAACCATAAAGGCCAAGATTTGTGCATGTGTTGTCCCTATGAGCAGACTCTCGTCCACCATCAGCTGTAGAAATCTAGCAGTTTCATCCAGAGTGATCATTGCGCTCTTGGCTGCAGTCTCTGATCATGTCCTACTCCATGTTTGAGATGAAAGTTTAGGAGGTGAAGGCCGGGTCTTTGGGTAGATTTGCAGAGGTCTGAAAACTCCTCATTTCAGTATGATCACTTGCACAGTGCTCCTTGGGGCTGTTTAAAGTTTGGAAATCTTTTTGTAATCCAAATCCGGCTTTAACAAGAAGCGTATCTCCACAACAGTATCACGGACCTGCCGTGGGTGTGATTTCCTTGGTCTTCATTAATTCTTTGCAGCACTTTAAAACAGAACTCTGATACTATCACAAGCAGGTGCATTTATACAGTACAGAAGACTTGATTAAGACACATGGGATTATGATTGTATCAACATTCATTTAGGACAACAGGAATCATTCAGAGATCCTCACTGAACTTCGGGATGTTGAGTTGCTGCACTGCAAGTAAAGGGCTGAATAATATTGCACGCCCCAGCTTTGCAGTTTTTTTATAATTTACAAATGTTAAAATATCCATATAAATTTCATATCCAGCTTCACAATTTTGTCCACACTTGTTCTGTTGATTCATCAACTAAATCAATTTTTACATTTTATATCAAATGTTTAGGATGCCTGAAAATGTGGTGCATAAAAGGTTGAAAAGTTCCAAAGGGGTGACCGAATACGTTCAGCAATCTGCACTGATGATAGGGTTATATGGTTTTGCGATGCCTGAATCTGAAGTAAACTCAAAGAAAATCTCCAAAGTCGAATACATTGCTGAGCCCTAAGCCCAAAACCGGGTAAATGACAGTTATTGCTCTGTACACTTACTGATGCCAAGTTTTGTTTTTAAAGGCTGATCATTCACTGTATGTGGGATTGTTGGGGTAAGCAGGACTACTACTGTCGTATCGGAGTCTGGTCAGGAAGTTTAGTCCAGTTTATTTACTAAGAAAGTGCCTGGCTCACTAATTCCATTAGAAACTCCATGTCACAATGCTCAGCTTTTCTCCCTCTATCATATTCTGCTCTAAGATAGGGCAGCATAATCCACCGACGGGCTCCCTCTAAGAAAACCTCTAGGTTAGAAAATGCCTAGTGAATAATCATTGGGTAGAATACATTTTAGCATAAAAGGACAGGCCCCAAGTGTTGACAACAACAGACTCTCACACACTCCGGATAAAGCAACGTGGAATACGGCAAAGGACAACTAATAAATCATTATCTGTTTTGTAAGGTATTAGAAGAAATTGCACCAAAAGTTACACAACTCACCTCCCACACTAGTGTGCAATTGATATGATATGGGGTTATTCGCGGTATTTAACAAATGAACATATTATTACTTGATTAGTGGGTTTGTAACCCCATGGTACACCAAGGATCAATAGAAAGAAGGGTCAGTGCTGTTTAGTGGATTTTGCTACAGACACAACCTAATCCATGACCTGAAAAGTGATAAAAGTTTCCAATAAGTGTTAAACATTTCCTGCAGTTTTGTTTGTACAGCGCAAATGCAGACTATACATCTCTGATGTACAGACAAGCAAAGTCGTACTGAAACTTGATTCATTTTTGTCTGCAGCTAACTATGTAATCCACCAAAATTATGTTATAAAAATATATAATAGCGGGACAAGTGGAAGAAAGTTTGAGACTGCAGAATTGCACTACATAGAACATATTCACTGTCTGTTCCAATAGAATGTCCTAGCAATAGTTCATTACATTTATAACCCAGGACGTCTTTCTACATTCTCTGCATTTTTATGTCTATTTCCATACCTGGACCAGCAGCTTCTAATAGTTTTAATGTTGGCTCTTTTTCCCCATCCTAACAGTGAATTTGGGGTGTTCTTTGTTTTACAGACAGCTCCCAGTACTTGAATGCCACCGATGGGATATTCCGAAGGCCTTCAGAGGGACAGTCCTTAATCAGTTATCTATCGGAGCAGGATTTTGGGAGCTGTGCTGACTTGGAGAAGGTATAGAGGAAATGTTTTTTTATTCATTTTTTATTTTTCTTTTAACATGTTGTTGGAATCCTGATGACGTAGTATTTTTCTTATGTACACAGGTTGTCTCACAATGGCTCTTGATTGTAAAATTGGCCAAATCTACAAATTTACAGCACTAGCTTGTGTTTTAGTAATGTTACTCACTCTGACCCGTTTGCTCTTCCGTCCCTCCCTAATGTGACTCCCTGATGCTTTCAGATTGGTGAGTGGGCATTCAGTCTGTCCAAATGGGACTGCCAGGCAAAGGAGAGCAGTGGAACCACATTGATCAGCATAATGGTGTCTCCCCAACACAGCATAACCCAACTGTTGCCCTGCCCCAGATTTATCAATAGTGTCTTACTTTTAGACAGTGTAAACTCAGACTAGACAGTCTTACAGTGCGCCACATTCATCACAGTGTTGATAAATCTGGCGCAGGTTAGAACTGTCTAGTCTAAGTTTGTGCCACAAGTAAGTTGGCTTACGTTTACGCCAGAAACTGTGATAAAATTCTGTTGCATTTTTTGGTCTCATTTAAGCCATGCCCCTTTTCATGAAATCGCACCCCTTTTTACGAAGCCACACCCCCTTTGTCGGACGAGGCGCAGAAGCGTCTGAAACTGCTTAAACACATAGTAAATGTGGCGAAAAGCTTGTTTTTGGCGCAAATCGAGCTGGAATTCTGGTACAACTGCCTTGATAAATCTGCCCCAATGTGTTTTTACATAATCTGCTAGATCATATGTATATTCAGTATAATCTAACTGCAGATGAAGTAAAAACACTGACCATATGCTAGACCAGGGAGAGAGACTCATATTTGGACAGTAGGTTTGTATCTTCTGTTCAGAGATGACACTGCAGCTCCTCCTGTCACTGTACGAGTCCACTCCATACACCCTTACTGACATTATGATGTAAGTGTATGAGAAAATGTCCGTAAGAGGTTAGATATATGTATGCAAGGTTATTGCTATTTTTTTTAAAATATGAAGGCTAATTGCAGGAGATGTCTGATGAGAAAACCCTTAAATTTTGAATCGCCAGTCAAATATCTTACCAAAATTGTTCTCTTGATAGGAAAATGCTCACTTCAGCATTTCAGAGTCTTTGATCGCAGCGATTGAGCTTATGAAATGTAACATGAGGAGCCGTCAGCTCCAGGAAGAGGAAGAGGACAGTGATCAGGAGATCTGGGAACTTAAACAGAAGATCCATCTACGCCGACAACAGATCCGAACTAGGAAGACAGCCAGTAATGAGGAACCGTCGAGCAGTAAGTAACAGCTCCAGCAGTGAAGTCAGGTATTGTGTACATGTAACACGACGCTAATTTTTTTTATTAAATATTGTATTTTTCGTGTGTATATATTTTTTTCCACAGCTGTTTTTTTTTTTTTTGTTATTTTTTAAATACCCATAAGGATATCTAGTTTTCACTCTAGTAGTTAATGTATTCGCATACTCCGGTCTTATACAGACAGCCCTGGGACTACTGTAGGTTCCCCAAGGCTGACTCCGTAGTCAGTCCGCAGGTACTGGGAGTTCTGTTGACCCAATGGGTCAGGGAAATTCTCTTTGGTCAAGCCGTGGAAATAATAGGGTTATTTTACAGGGTTTCTTCTGGTCCCTACTAGACATAGACTGCTGTAGGAAAAAAGCTGTTAACTACAGCTCCATTCTTAGCACAGTTCCAGCGCTGGGCTCTGCAAACCCCTTCTGAAGGTAGCAACCTTTTTTGATATTTGTGCCAACAGAGAACACAACCCGCCTGCCGTCAAAAGACAGGAGGCAGTTGTTAAGGAGTTAAAAGGTCATAGCTGGTAATTTAGAGGGATTATTTTAAGAGTAAGTCTCCAGTCTATTACAGGCAGTCCCCGACTTAAATCGTTCTGACTTACATCTGTCCCCTAGTTACAAATGGAGACTTATGGGAATGCTGGCATTGTTGTTCCATGTTCCACAGAATGATTAGTATCTGTTGGAACGAGCATGTTCCAGCGTGCCACAAGCAGAACATGAGGGTGAAATCTTACTAACAAGGGCAAACGGGAACCAAAAGCAAAAAAAAAAAAGCAAATGTAAAAACCCTTCCCACCACTATCCAAAACTAAAAAAACCTTTTGTGCTTGAGTTACGTTTAATAAATCTACCTATTCCGACTTGCATACAAATTCAACTTAAGAACAAACCTACAGTCCCTATCCCGTCCGTAAACCCGGGGACTGCCTGTACAGCTTTAATATGGCATGAGCTAGACCTGCAGAGAGTGAGGCTTGTTTGGGACTGGTTCTGGGTGGATTTAGTGCCCACATCCTGCCAAGTTGTGCACACCTGGCATAAGATCCTCATTGAGAGAGGAGAGGTCAAACACTCAGGACCCCTTACTTTAAGCCAGAATGGATACTTGATCTGGCTCTCCATTTATCCTTATAGCCACCATGTGATTCTGTGTTTTCCATGCAGTTCTGGCTTTGCCTTCACTGGCAAAGTCAGCTGTTTGCTGACGGGCAGGAACCTAGACATTCACTGAGACGACCTGTTTAGAGAGACAAAATGTTTGATTGGACTTTCTTTCTAATAATCTGTTACAGGCTTTGGTGTGACAGACAGCAGTTCCCAGATAAGTTCACACGACTCGACACATCTGTCTGATGCTGCCTCTGTAGAAGAAGTGGATCACTGTGAAATGAAAGGTACTGGGCTTAATACAGCTGTATGTTATAAAAATACTTCAGTACTAAGTGGGGATTCAAGCGTCTGCTAAAACTAACTAACCGCTTCTATTTCTATCACACTGTGTACTGCCTGAATACTTTTCTTCCTAAGGTAATGCCACATTTTCAGTTCGGTCATTCTTTAATTTAAAGGGGTTTTGCCAGGACGTGCCTTATCTGCTAAGAAGCAAATGTAAACAAGCCACGCTGAGCTAAGAGAGAGAGAGAGAGAGACACAGCCAGAGCACTGAGCCATGCACAAGGGATCGTGTGAAATGTTTACTCAAATAATCAAACTACAACTAGTGGATTCTGTATACAAAAGACAACACCTTTTCTCCACAGCAGCTTGAAAGCTTCTTCATGTTCTCTGTCATCAGATAAAGCCGGTATCTACTCAGATAATCACATTACAACTAGTGGATTCTGTATACAAAACACAACATATTTCTACCCGGTGCCTTGAAAGCTTCTTCAGCTCCCTCTCATCAGATAAGAAGTGTGCTCTGCGCTCAGGCTGCAATTTTTGTAATCACATATATTTAGAAAAGTGATTACCCATTTTGGAGGATCCCACGTCAACATTACATCGTGGCAAAACCCCTTTAAGTTGGCTACATAACCCAATTTGAGATAGATATATATATATATATATAATTTTTTTTTTTAACCAAATAAACTTTTATGAATGCATAGACAAGGACTTCTAATACAGTATACAAAAGGGTGGGAAGGAGGGTCGGAAGAGAAGAGGTAACCATATAAATACAGGAAGTACAAGACTGTAGAGATTGTTGCATAATTTTTATTTAATTAGATGGCCTGATAAATGTGATTTTTGCAACAATCTGGTTTCGGCTTTCCGAATTGGAGTTACAATCTTCTGATGAGCTAAGACCGTTTATGTACAGAGACTTGTCTAGTTTTAACACCTCAGTGTAAAATGTAACTAGATCAGATGTCATGTACTACCTAATGTGGCCATACTTCTTAAAGAGAAACCTGTCATATTGAACATGCTATCTGATCTGCAGGTGGAATGTTGTAGAGCCAGAAGAGCAGACTGATATAGTTTTGTATGGAAGGTTCAGAATAATTATTTTATTTAAACCCCTGCTTCTTCTGGGTTAAGAAGTCTAGTGGGCTGTTTTATCAGTGATTGTCAAGTTTCCTTGTATCAATGTGCATAGAGATAGCTGTCAATCCTATAACACCACCAACTGGACTCCTTAACCCAGAATAAGTAGGGATTTAAATCTGTAAAATACAAGTTATGTTGCATCTTTCTCTACATAACCTTATACCAATCTGCTCTGCAACTCCTGCTCTATAACACGCTGCCAGCAGATCAGGTAGCTCATTCAATGTGACAGGTTCTCTTTAAATAACATGTTCAGCCATCAGCTGTTTTTCCAGACTCTCTTACACCTAACAACAATACAAATATAAAGTGGACAAACCCTTTAAACTACTGCCAGACACTGTCTGATATGGCAGCCTATCTACCATGAAGAAGATGGATCTGGCTTGTTTAAAGCCAGCATGCTAATTCGTTCTTTTCCTTGATATCTAGAAAACAGAAAAATCCACGGCACTCCTTGTGTAATCGCAGAAAAGATTTATTTAACAAAGAATCATATCCATGATTAACTCTCCGTTCAAGTGTATACAATGCATAGGAGATATGGCAGGAATTATTCCCACGGTCCAACGTTTCGGCCACCACTGGTCTTCATCATGGACCAAGACGTGGGGAGAAGCAGGAATGCAGGAGAGTTCCTTGATATCTGCCATTGTGGGACAGTCGGTAAATCCACATACGCATTAGATGGTCAGGCAGTCTGGTCTAGCCAGCGTTGACCTAATGTGTTTAAGCATGTTTAGTTGTTTATACGATCTTCACCATCCTAAATGAATAGAGTAATGGGTGATAAAGCGTGAGGAAAACAGTCCTGAGAGCATTATTCATCAGTATCTAAGTATCAACTTGGAGAGCTGGTACATGTACTAAGTATAGACCAACTTTAAACTCTGCTTTTGGTGGATGATATGGGCTTTAATGTAATGTAACCTCTTCACGACCGACATTAAAATTTTTTTTTGTTTTTTTTTCTTTCCTCCTTGCCTTTCAAGAGTCAGAGCTTTTTTATATGTTCTTCAACATATCAGTATAAAAAATCTAGACGTACAGGGCTTGCTTTTTGTGGGACAAGATGTATTTTTTTAATGATACGCTTTACCGTCCCAGGTAATCTACCGGAAAACCAGAAAAAATGTAGTTCTCCAATTTTTTGTGGGGTTCACTTTCACATAAATTACATATCTTCTGTTACACTCTCGGGGATACTAAAAAGTAGTAAATGGCTTTCCGTCGCCATTTTGAGAGACCAAAAACTTTTTTTTTTTTTTTTTACAGCGTTCACGGTGAAGAATAAATAAAATATTGTTAGATCAGACTTTTATGGACTTGACAATACCCATTTTATTACATTATTTTTTTTTTATATATAATAAAAAGGAATGTTTATTTTTAATATTTTATTGTAATTTTTTTTTCTAACAGTAATTTTTAGTGCCCTCAAGAGGCTTGATCATAAGCTTGTGCTATATGCTGTAGTACAATATACAGGCATTTCATTGATCTCCTACTATGCCCTCCTTCTGGAGGCTTTTATTAGGCCCCCAGCTGCCAGGGCAACAGATGGGACCTCAGTCTTATTGCATTGTGGGATGATGCTACAGCCAATCACTGACTTACAGTCATGTGCTGTACATGCATACAGGGACCAAAAAGAATTTTGAGTGCAGTGTCATCTGTGGGGGGAAAAATGGAGTAGTAGTGGCGCTGAAGCTTCAGGGATGAGTAGAGGTGTGTGGTGTTTTTTTTTTATAACCATAGTCTCAAGCAGAAGGGGATCTTTTTAAAAAAATAAAAAAAAAACAGCAAACTTTTTTTTTTTTTTTTTTTTTTAACTACCTGCAAGCAAAAAGTTGCTGCATGGAAATGTTCCAAATTTTTAACGGATCCTCCTAAACCCCCCGCTCCCACTTATCCTCTCTATATAAGTTTAATCTGGGACTATTGATTACACGTCGACTCCTTCACAACTAGCTAAATGGCAGCAGTAAAACCTTGCACTTTCCCCGGAAATTATTCTACATGCACTGTTGGACTCGCATAATTTCCTGCCCTTCAGCAAGATACATAGAAATTCATCTTGTAAGTAGTACATGACACACATCTAACTCCTATACGGGTATTTAAGATGAGGCGGTACACTTCTAGTTGTTTTAAGTGTGGTTCCTTTGGAGCAGATTTATACCACTGCCTATGGAAATGCCCTGAAGTACAAAGATATTGGGAAAACATAGCACTTTGCACAGGACACTACCTGGGTGGCTCCTTCACCCCTAGTGCCTCCTGGGCACTTTTTAGCTATGTAGAGAAGGAAGCCTCGGACTACACGCTTAGGGAATTGCATTTATTACATGTATTGGCAGCATCCACAAGAAAGGCTATCCTGCAGCTGTGGCTGCAACCGGCCTGCCCAACTATCAAATGATTTTTGGAAAAAAAATATTTCTTATTGCTTGGGTGGAGGCCATGTAACCTCAAGACACATTTTTATGGTAGTGTCCCTTTTAATAAGTACTTCTGTACTTGGGCTAACGTGACCAAAATAATAGCACCTTATCAGAAATGTGTAATGGTGTTACTGTGGTGTTACTCGCTGTATTAAACACATGGTAAGGCTAGGCATGACCTGCATTCGCTGTCTTCTCTGCTCTCAGGTAGTATCATAAATGTTGTGAACAGGAATTAAGAGACGACCGCAGAGAGCCAAAGTGCCTTATTCTCAACAAGCTTGCTTTCTTTCTGCTCTCTTTGCATGTGTGTGGAATTACAGGGGTTGTCTCCTTACGCTTTTTGACTGCGCCAAAAGCAGTTTTAGATCATGTATCCTGTCTCTTCCTGGTCAGGCTTTGCATGGTTCTATAGCAGTGATTAGCATATCCGCTCGGTACTCACAGCTCTTCTTATAGCACCAACATGAGGGAAGGCAATGTTATCTAAGTGCAGACGGCTACGGAGCTCAAAGTAAATAAACAAAGGAGACTAATTACTTGTTTGAGATAACACACTCTGTTCTCAAGCTGCCGGCAGCCCGACCGGTCATCATTCTTGCTTTCCGGTGAACAGAGAGAAGGGAAGAGTTGATCTGTAATCTAGAGAAACCTGTGTGCACTCAGAGCTGATAATATTTATCTTATCTGCTCAAAAAATAAAGCAATGTATTTAGAAAAACTTTTCAAATACCAGTCCCTACAAGTTTAAAGCTAATATTTGTAGTGAGACAACCCCTTTAAGCATCTGCATTTGTGGGAAGTTGTCCTGGATGATATAAGATTGCTCTACTTTTAGCTCTGTCTAAGGGTATGTTCAAACGGTGTATTGCAGGCATATTTCGGCACGTACTGTTCATGCCGCTGTACGCCTGCAATGCGCCTGCAATGCACCAGCTTCAGAAGTACGCGCTGGCCAGCACATACTTTTGAAGTGCTCCCACTGACATTCCCATAAACGCCAGTAAGAAGCAACAAGTCACTTTCTCCCAGCGCTTATTGTGCGCCAGGGAAACAGCAGGTATTAATAGCTCTCAACAAGTTACCGTAATTCTGGTGTATTGCAGCGCATTTATGCACCGAATTACGTCCAACAGATATGTCGTGTGAACATACATACCGTTATTTGACAATCTGTAACTCTTGCCATGAAATTCCAGTGAGCACAGAGAGATGAAAGATACAGGTGGAATAGTAAAAGTACTTGTTCTGTAGATATGTATCTTCAGCTGGTTATGGAATAAACATAAGTTTTTATTCAACGGTACCCTCCATGAGGTCTGATTCAAAGACGAGCGCCCGGTCCATCGCATTTTGTGCATTATTCTACAGCTGGTTAGCATGTACATATTAACTATTGCTTTATGTATTCTTATCTAGATGCAGACAGCAAAAAAATCCTCAAACTGTCAGGCGGTCCAGAGCTCAGAGTCCATGTAAGTGTAATGTTAATGTCCACTAAATCAAATGGAGTTTTCCCATCATAAACATTGATGGCATATCTATAGCATAAGCCATCGTTGTTTGATAGGTGCAGGTTCCCTAGAAGACCTGTCTCCAGTTGTGTGTTAGGAATACGTAAATGCTAAATTTTATTTAAAAAATTCAGGCCAATAACTTTTTTTGTTTTGTTTTAATACATAAGGCCTATGTGATTAATTCTTTTGTTTCTTTTACTTTCAGCCCTTACTCCTTCCTTCCCTCCAACTCTGCTGAAGCCGTTGCCATGGGTCTGCTGAAACAGTTTGAGGGCATGCAGTTGCCAGCTGCCTCTGAGCTGGAGTGGTTGGTTCCAGAACATGATGCTCCTCAGAAGGTGTGGATTTTAAAATAATAAAAAAACACACATCAGGTGGATTTTTACACATTAGGACCATGAAGTAGTTCCGCCAAATCTATACAGTATTTAAATGAGAGAGAGAACGTCGTTAAAAAAACAAAACAAACTAATACAGTTATGCAATTAAAAAGGTTTTTCCTTCTCGGGCATTTATGACGTATCAATAGATTGTCACAAAAGTGTGATAAGTTCAGGTCCCACCTCTGGAACCCAAACCTATCTTGACAACGGGCCTTCGAACGTTTCTCTGCAGGATGGAAATTGTTACCCTTGCACAATACTTTCCATTTTGTTCTATGGGAGTGCTGTGTTATGTGCACACAAATTCCATACAACTCAGGGTAGTTGTAATTTATGGCACATTCTATTGCTATGTCATTTAATGTCTGCAATGAGCACACCCCTTTATAGGGGTGTTTTCACCAAGCTGTTTCACAGAGCCTGTTTTTCCCAGACCGCTTCAGGCTCACACTTCTTGGTTAGGCTATGGATGGTTCTACAGCAGTGAGTGACATATTACCTCTGTTATTCCTTGCTGATCCCGTTAGTGACATAATTGCAGGAGCTTTGTAAACTGTAGTGCACAAGGCTACAGAGCTCTAAAAGTTTAAAGCTTGTAAGTAAGTAATGTAAATGAGCTCCAGTTTTTCATTATAAGGAACAGAGCAGGGATTGATTCGGCCTATAAGAGCAGGGAGATATGGCAGGTAACTACAGAGATGTGTAGAAAAAGCGATAAGATCTGCTGCTAACTCTGAAGAGAAAAAAAATCAGAACAGTAATGTATTGGGTAATAGTCTTTATTTAGCTACATGTTTAAAGCGAATCAATGAAATGCAAATACAGCTTGAAGTGAATTGAACTAAAATGCAATGTCTAGGTAGAGATGCAGAAGAAAATGTTATATGAAATGGCTTTTGAGTGCATGTGCGCACGCAAGGAACAGTCTTACCATGTCCACAGTACAGGGCTACAGTATACGGTTACTGAACCATGAGCTTTGCCCAGTATATGCCCGGTATTACCCGGTATTCCTTATGTACCAGCAGCACCTTGTACAGTTAGTATAACTTCTCTTGGGCAGTCAGTTTAACACTTGCTTTGTAACTTGCGGTGCTTTAACATGGTTATGGAAGTGTTAAGAGCTGTTCTTTGCTTTAGCTCCTGCCAATCCCAGATTCCATGCCAATTTCACCAGATGATGGAGAACATGCTGATATATATAAGTTGCGCATTCGTGTTCGTGGGAACTTGGAATGGGCGCCTCCACGACCTCAGATCATCTTCAATATCCACACTGCCCCCACGTATGTTAAAGAAACGTAGCTTTATGGGAGGTAGGAGTGACCCTGTGCCCTAGCTCATATCTGGTCTTTATTTATCAGGAAGAAGGTAGCAGTCACAAAGCAGAATTACAGATGTGCTGGTTGTGGCATTAGAATTGAGCCCGGTAAGTGGCATGCATTTAACCCAATATTTTTCTGGTTAGGTTTTGTAGTGTGACTAGGTATTAAACTACCAAACATCATCTAGAAAAGGTTTAGGTTTTTTCATCTACTCGTACCATTATAGGTCATGTACTGTATATACATTTACTTCTTCTGTGGAAGCATCCTGAAGTAATTAATTTAAATATCTCTGTTCTTCACAAAAGATTACATTAAAAGGCTGCGATACTGTGAGTACCTGGGCAAATATTTTTGCCAGTGTTGCCATGAGAATGCCCAGGCTGTTATCCCTAGCAGGATCTTACGGAAGTGGGACTTCAGCAAATATTATGTTAGTAACTTCTCCAAGGACCTTCTTACCAAGATCTGGAGTGACCCACTGTTTAATCTCCATGATATCAACAGTGCAATGTACAAGAAGGTGAAGGCTCTGGAGCAGGTCCGGGTAGGTGTCAGTTCTTTGTTTGCATTAGGCATTGATAACCTGTAGTTTGCCTATGCATTATAGTCATTTCTTTATGGGTTATGTTTACAGTTACTACGAATCCAATTGGTACACCTGAAGAACATGTTTAAAACCTGTAGACTGGCCAAAGGGTAAGAGTCCACATGTAAAACGGGCGAGAAGGGTTGTACTTCTGATTGGAAAAACTGAGGTATACAAATTAATGCTGTCTTCTGAATCTTCCACGACAGTATACTGGAATTGTATGACACTGTCCCAGGACACCTGACTGAAGACCTACACCTCTTCTCCTTGAATGATCTTATGGCCATAAAGAAGGGTGAACTGGTGCCACGACTGAAGGAGTTAGTGAGACTTGGAACCTTACATGTGGATAAATGCATGGTAAATATTCATGACAAACAGGCCAACATTTTTATCTCGGTTTACAAGAAACATTAAAGGGGTTGTCTCACTACAAGGATTGCTTTTTATGTTAAAGATCTTGCAAAAACAAGTCACTTTGCAATATATGTCCATTAACCGTATCCTACATATTCTGAGATATCCACTCTTGTTTGAGCTGCATCAGCTCCTCAGGTCGCTATAGCTACAGACCTGTTTGATCCCTCATGATAGGCTGTCAGGACTGGTTGCTATAACTACAGACTTGGCTTCTAGTGCAGCCTAGTAGAAGCCAGTAAACACACCCCTGAATTCAAAATGAAAACAAGACTGAGGTAAGATCAATCGATGTAGCGAGACAACCCCTTTAAGACTGCTTTACTAAAACTATTATGTTTAGACCATGTCGGCATACACTAGACTGTATATAGCAATAGTGATACATTTGACACCACCTTCGACCATTTTATAACTGTGGAGCATCTTTAGACATGGTGTCTAACTTTACACTATATGTTAGTTGACTAAGTTTAGCCAGTTATTGCATCAAAATTATGGCGCAAGTTTTACCTCATGATTTGACACCACAAGCCTTGTCCTTGACTGACCACCACAGAACTAATACGGTATAAAACATATATGCAGGATTTTTATGGACACGATGCTATAATTGATGAAGTTGCATTAATAAACGTTTCTTTATCTTATATAATTTTTTCTGCTTTGTTCAGTAGAAATTCTTCTCTCTCTCAGCCCCAATTTGGCATGTTCTGAAGGCTATAGTGCTCTAGTTTGCCTTCTTGTAGCTGCATGGTCTGATGAAGTTCTTTTTCTATCAGCTATTTAATACACTGCCTCTCTGTGCTACATAGACTTGTTCTGAGTCACTTATTAAAGGGGTGTTCTGGGACCTATTCATGCTCGTTGGTGCGTTGGGATATGAGTAAAAATAGAAGGTAAACTTCATACTTACCTCCCGGATGCACTCGTTCTCTACCGCTTGCCGGTCCGTTCATCCCAGCTGAAGCACGGGACCTTCATCGTTCACGTGACCGCTACAGCCAATTACAGGCTAGAGAGGTCATGTGCATGTGACCTTGTCGCCTTTTTTATAGGCTGCAGCTGTCACGTGAACAATGAACGTTCACTGCTTACATCTGGGATGAACAGACCGGCAGCCAGGAGTGAAGGAGCATCCGGCAGGTAAGTATGAGTTATATCTTCTATTTTTACTCATACTCTGATGGACCAACGAGCATTGTTAGATCCCAGAACACCCCTTTAAATCTCAGAAAAATACAATAGGGACAGTGTGGCACTGGTAATCTGTGTCCACTGAGAGGGAAGCTTAGCAATACATGGGGAAAAGTTGATCAGACGCCCATAGCAATCAATTAGGGTCTCCTTTTTCAGCCTAATCTGTGGCAACTACTTCACTTTTCTTTTGATAAATCTATTTCAAATAACCATGGGCTTTAAAGTGTACCTGAAAAGCAGCTATGCAATAGGTTTAAGTACCTTTTTTTTTTCTCCAAGAACTAGTAGAAATGGTTAGCCCAAGACCAAAAATCTTGAAATGTTGGTAGTTTAAAAAAAAAAAAAAAAAATGTCCAGAGTTTGCAGCATAAAAAAGGATTTTTCATAATCTTTTGCTTCATCTATCCATCTCTTATCTTCTGTAGTGCTTCTGCTAATCCATGTCACTAGAGGAAGGCTCTAGACAGAATCAGTCACCTTCCCACCTCTGACAGATGACCATATCATCAGTTCTTCAGTTTCCAGCTTTAAAATTCTAACTAGCTGCTTAGAAGCAGTCTATTAGGATATTACTATGCCGAGAGCGGACTGTGGGGAGAGTGACTGAGCATGTGTGTCCACCAGCACTCAGCTCATTAAATGGACATGCACATTGCTATACACCAGGCATCCTCAAACTGCGGCCCTCCAGCTGTTGGGAAACTACAACTCCCATCATGCATTTATATCATTTGGAACAGTGGGAATGATGGGAGATGTAGTTTCCCAACAGCTGGAGGGCCGCAGTTTGAGGATGCCTGCTATACACTTTGAACACCAGGTGGCACCATACTATGGATCACTTTTTTAATATTTTTAAATACAAAAGTTGTTTTATTTAATTAAACATATTAATATAATAATCATTTTAAAGGGGTTCTCCGGGAAAAGAAGAAAACTGAATACATAAACTACATGTCATAATGAAAAAAATCCTAAATATCTTTAATTAGAAAAGTCTGCTCGTTTTGTCTAGGGGATAATCATTATAGAAGCACAAAATGGCCGCCGGGCTCCTTTCTCAGCAGAAACCTGTCCTACAGGAAGTAGGACAGACTATGCTTTACTTCCTGGTTATGCTGACTGGTATCACTGGGCATGTGCTATGCTCAGTCAGTCTGACAGACTTGTTATATAAGGGACAGCTCTGCAGAGTAGAAAAGGCTGAGACTGAGGGCTGTACACGCACATATATAACTTTGGTGTGTATATAGTATATAGAATCAAAAAGCTCAGCTGGGGGGAATTAGGCTGTTGTAGTTTTCATACAGTGCGCCTAGCAACTGTAGCTCCGCCCACTAGCCCAAGATCCAACATGGCGATATGTGATATAACAGCATTTGGAAGTCGTTCACAGACTGGATTGTGACAGATAGTTACTGCTTATCTTTAGTATTACTGCACCATATATTCTTATTTTTGGGGGGTTTCTCACACAACCCCTTTAAGCAATTGTAGAAGTGTATACATAAGGAGATTTTATAATGTTTTGCCTTTTATCTGCCTGTCTCCTCTTCACTAGTTGTGCCAAGCAAAGGGTTTCATATGTGAATTCTGTCAGAGTGATGACATTATCTTCCCTTTTGAATTGACAAAGTGCCGAAGATGTGAAGGTATGTGCTACTGAATGAACACCAAGTTTTTTTTTTTTTTTTTTTTTCACAACTTTTTTATTGGCAGATATAAGGGGACAAACCCCAAAAAGAAGTATTGGGACCAAATTTATTTTAAAAACAAACAAGCCCCCCCCCAAATCACCCAATTCAAAGGGAAATAACTTTTTTTTCTAGCAATCCCACAGTCTTTTATTGGTAAGAAAAATCAAAATGATCTAAAGGGGAAGAGTATGTGAATTTAATAATTTTTTATTATAGATTTATTCAAAACAACATCCAAGAATACTTAAAGTCGTTGGGAAAACCTTAAGAAATTTTAAACCCCTTATCACTGATTTACTTTCTTTTGATTATGGGTTAATGTTTGTTATTGGACTAAAAAGAATTAGGGTATGTTTCACACGATGTTGCGGCGTCAGTCGCGCCCCTTCATTTTGTCTTTCGGGAGCTTGCGTATACCCGTACTCCAGGGGCTTCCGCCCCATTGATCTTCGTGCGCGTATTGTCGCAATAATTGAGTGTCATTATTCCCCCGGGTCAATTTTGATTATTGTAAGGGGGGAGAGGAGGGTAATCCTAGTTCTCTGAGAACTATGAACCCTAATTTTGTCGCGCATCTTACTCGTATTGGAGCGCAAATATGCGGTGAAATGCGTGCCAAAATTGCCCAGTGTGAACATACCCTTAGTGTTTTATTTACATGAACTTTACCATTATATTGTTCTTTCAGACAAGTTAGTGTTGTATTACGCTAAAGCGTTTCGGTAACAGTGTCCTTAGTCATAGCATAACTATTGCATGGTTATGATCCAGCCCCCAAGGATTTTTGTTTCATTATTTTTTATTTTTTGTGTGCTTTATGAAATTGGGGGCACTTTAAATTTTCTATTAAATTCATACTGCGGATATTTTGTTATTAATTATTCTTGAACAGTGAATTATAACACCCTAGTTAGTATCTGTACCTTGCCCGTGCTTTAGGACTGTATTTATTAAGTGTTCTGATGTTTTTAATACTCTACTAATAAAATTATTTTTGATTGTTTCCTCTTTATTTTGTTTTTTTACAGCGTAGGTTATTGGTTTATCTGATGGTTTTTGTAGTTGCTTGATTAGGCTTCGACTTTGGGAGTTTGGAAGCCAAGTCAACACCATGAGCTCTTGTCTTGTTCCTCAAACCATTCCTTACAATTATTATAGTGTGGCAAGGAGAATAATTCACTGCTTGCTGTTGAATGATTTTACTGTAAATCTTATGTCCATTTCTCTGTGCACTCTACAGACTGCAAGGCCTGTTACCACAAGTATTGTTTCCGTTCGGAGCATTGTCCAAAATGTGAGCGGTTGCGTTTGCGGAGAGATCAAATGGCCAGACAGAGTCTCGAGTCTTACAATTCTGAACAGGAAGAAGATGAAACGTCACAAGAGAAGAATACTGACTGATGTGATGGCCATGAGCAAAGTTCGAATGAGGGGTGAAAGAACCAGATGTCTCTTTGAAATGATTTGGTCTATTAGGCAATGTCGTCAGCTACATTCCACTGCAGCATGGACTTTGAAAGGTTACTCCCAATTGATCTGGCATTCCCAGCTCCGGTCTTCTCATCATACTCTTGGATAGTCTACCTGTGACTGTATGGCTGCTGGTGTCCTGATTGTGAGATAACTGATGACCTCATGGATCGATGTTCTTGTCCATGGAGGCGGGGAACTGTTCCGTGAGATTAGAGTGTGTTTTGACGGGGTTTTAAATTCTGATTTTTGGGACAACTTGGCCCTATGTTTTTACGTGATTTTCCAAAAACAGACCAAACAAGTATTGTTAGGAGACTGGGAAATATATAGAGTAAGACAGGTTGCAGACTGTATGCAACTATCCATATCCCCTTAGCATATCTTTAAAAGGGGTAAGCGGGCTTTTTTTGGTAAGCTCTTTTTTTTTTCCCCGGGGATAACTAGAAAGAATGCCATCTCCGCTGTAGCCGGTACCCTCCATATACTTTTCGGGGGTTTTTGGTAGTGTAATCCGTTGCCTTGTCATCATTCAATCAACTTCTAGATTTTTTTTTTAGAAAAAGCGATGCCTGGTTGAATATTTTTTTGGTACAATTAATTGTACCTAACTGAAAAAGGGTAATGGCTAAGAGCAAAAGAAGCATCTATTAACCTTCTTTTCCAAACTGTGTTTGGGGAGCAATGATCTAACAAGATTGAATGAATTTCCCGTGGGTCCTCGGGTCACAGAGGTCCTTAGATTGCACTAATGAAAAAAATGATTGTATACCCCAGTATTGATGTGTCTGCAGTGTTCAGCATCTTGTCTGTTCCAGTGTATTTCATGTTATTTAAGTATATGCACTTTCTTAATAAATTTGTAAAGGTGCCATTTTGGGCTGGGGCCAAAAAGGGAAAAGGGCTAGTATGTGAAGGGAATCAAACCAAAGGAGAATGTAGAAAAGGCACAGGTAGTGTCCCAAATATGTTCTATGTAAAAAGGCAGCTCTAGGACGCTCTCCTGTGCACTTTCACCTCCCTGAACTTGAGCTGGACTTACTGTTCGTAGAATGAAGGCGTTGGTGCAAAACTAATAGTACCCCAATTTCTGAATACACCCCCTTAAGGACCATTTTTTAGCCTACGGTCCACACAAGCCAAACCCAAGGCATGGGGGCCAAATTGCCCAAAGATGAATGTTTGGTGTACTGTAGGCATTTTAAAGTTTTTTTAATAAACTCCCCCCCTCAAAAATGCTTAGAACGGGACGGTGTTTATCATCAACCTAATACCCAGAGGCCCCTTTCCCCCGGGGCCCCTGCAAAACAAAAAAGGGCATCCACTTTTCCCTTTGTACAGTGGGTCACATTTAAAAGGAAATTTGTTTTTTGTCTTTCTAATGTAGAACAAATGTCAGGTGTATTGTAGTTACTAATACATATCATATGTAGAAATTTTTTCTTTTTTTTTTTTTTTTTGAGAAAAATATATCCCCCAAAAGGGGTAAGAAGAAAAATTAAATTCTAATGAGATTGTGAAGATAATCTGCATTTTGGTATTCAAGGATCAAAAAAGAAAATTTTTTTGGGGGGTCGAAAAACTTTTTTTTTTTTTTTTTTTTGTATTTGCCAACAACTTACAGTGGGGAAATTCACTGAAAATTGTTCACTAAATAGTAGTTTTTTTATAATTTTGTTTTTGTCTCGGGCTGGTTTTTGCATGTGAACGGGTTTATGAAAACTCACTTTTTTTTTTTTTTTTTTAAAGGCACTCTGAAAGAAACCTTGATTTTTCGAAGGTTTAAAATGACCCATTTCAGGTGGTTGGTTTTTGTCCCCTCTCTGAAAAGGGAAGGTATGAAAAAAAGGGGGGGAATTTGGGGCTGTTTTTCCATCAAAAATTTTTTTAAAAGATATGGGGGCATGTTTTTTTACTTTAAAAAGCAGATTATTCCTGTTTAGGACAAAAAACAGTGGAAACCCTTTCCCCCTCCCCAAACTTACAAAATTGCCCAAGCTTTGTGTGTAAAGGGCAAACTGTCAATCACTGTATGGGTGGCATAAACAGGAGGGTTTCTTTTTTAAAAGGGAACGTTTTCTTTCAAAAATAAATTTAATTTTTTTAACTACTTTTTTATGTTAACCCTCTTTTTTTAAGAATTTTTGGGTTGGGGAATTTTTTTTTTACTTTTTCCATATCACTTTTGAATATTTTTTAATAATTTTTTAAAGGCCTGGGGTTTTCACTTTGGCCACTAACCCCCAAAATAATACCTGACATTCCTGTTCTTAAGAGAAGTTCTCATTGCTGTCATTACAGCACAAAGAGGGTCAAACTGAAAGGGAGACACCAGTGGAAAATTTTTTTCCCCACGGTCCCCCACCCCAAAGAGGAGATAGTCACTTTCCCCCCTTTCACCCCCCCCTGCACACTGACCCCTTTCTTCCCAGGTACAGAGCATACTAAAAAACTGCCCCCTATTAAGTGAATGGGACTGAGTCATCTTGGGGTCCCCCATGTATGAAGCTACTGTAAAGATCCTCTATGCTGTTTAAAGCTGTGCAAACAAGGCCTACGGCCAAAGTAAAACTGCAAGTTTTTAAAAAATTTTTAATATTGAAAGTGATATGAAAAAGTAAAAAAAAAAATGGGACTTAAAGAATGACAACTTTTTTGATGTCACATTCCCTTTAAGGAACGTATCGTGATTTAATCTGCTTTTTGCTCAGTAATTTCCCCCTATAAAAACTTATAAACTTTTTATAAAAATTAAAAACAAGCCCAGTTTTTTTTTCCTCTACCCAAACCTGTCTTTAATAAGGTTAGCAAACCAGCCAAACCCCCGGGGTTTTCGTTTTTAATTGTGCGAACTAATGGGAGTCTATGATAATTTGGCAAAAATGGAACGCCTCATGGAGACTGCAAAGCAAACAGCCTCACTTAAAGATGCCATTTTGTTATAGTAACGTGTTGAACATTGTTGTACAGAACCAGTCTGTTGGCTTTTAATGTTGGTTTTGTGCTAGAAAGAAAGTTCAGAAAAATATTTGAGCAAATTCTTTTCAGTAACAACCATTCTGTTTAATAAGCGTTTTTGAGTGGGTTGCCTTACTTATGGCTGTAGGTGGTTTGCTTTGCTCACGGTCTACACACACACTTTGCACGGCTGCTATAGGCTCCAGCTAAATAAACCAGCACCTTGGTTGTAAAGGCAACTAAATCTTTACACTGTACACACATGGTGATTGTAAATACTAATTGTTCCAATTGTATTATGCTTCAAGTCTGTTGCACAGAATGATTGGAAAATAAATCCGTCCTGAATAAACATTGACTAAAGGATTTCATTTTAAAGTGACTGAACTATGCAAAAGTGCAGAAACAGAATGATGTTACCATTTAGGTAAAAACTGAAGCAGGGATTGTTTTAGGCTGGTTTTACACACTATGGGTGACATGTATGAACATTTTCACTGTTCTGGTGAGAAATGTGGCAAAAGTGTCCGCTTGCCCTTTTATCCCTATGTATGGCGCGTTATTCAGGCACGTTTGGCGCATCGTGTGCCAGACCTGACACTTTGTAATGCGCCAAAGATGTGGCCGTGTACAGGAGGCGTGTCGCACCATACTCGTAATAGACACATTTCTGAATGTGGGACAGCAAAACGAAGCGCATAAATGCTCGAACAGCCACACCAATTTTAATGTGGTTGGTCTGAGCCTGAGTAATCCTAGTGGAACTAGATTTGCCATTAGGGCAAGAAAGTCTTTCTCAATTTATACCAGTACAATAATAAAGAGTAATTTCTGATAATTATCAAACTATATAAAATTAAATTCTAGAAATGTAATAATTATGTAATATTCCAAAATTATAAAATGTTCTCCAATAAAATGTATTTAAAATAAAAAATTCAAAAAATTCATTTTTAAAAAAATTTATAAATTTTTTAAAACCAATCCAGATTTACCATAAACCCTGTTCTCGGTTTTTGTATTTATGGGTTGGGTTTGTTTTAAATCATTTTTTTACAAACTAAAACACAAAAAAAGTTTTTGGATTTGGGACAGGGAAATATGCACTAGGCCCTTTTGATTTAAACCACCCCTAACGGGCCCTTTGGGCGGGGAAATTAAACCCTGAAAAGCCCCCAAAACTTAAAATACATGTGGTTTGAGAAAACTTGCTCCCCCCATTTCTTTCCGAAAGGGAAATTCACCTTTTTAAATATTTAAACCTCTAAGTAGAAAACCCGTTTTTTTCCCCTTTTACATAATTTAAAGGGACGTCTTTTAGGGCTTTTTTTGGTGCGGGGCCCCCCCCCTTTTAAGGTCAACACCCCGTTTAAAGGGGCCCTTTAAATTGTGGTTTATTTTAAAAAGGGGCAAAATTTTTCCCTGTTCCGGTTTTGATTGATTTTTCTTGTGTTCCCTTTTTTTTGGTTTTTTTGGGGTTTTAAAGGGGACCTTTTCAAATAGTTTTGGGCCCCATTGCTGAGGGCCCACCCACAACTGGTGCAACTTGCTTTTTCTTTTCCTGTGCCCTTTATTCTAAAAGTTGCAGTGGTTTTAGAGTTTTTGGTGCCCAAATTTTTGGGCATTTTTTTAAAGGCCAAAAAAGAGTCCGGGTTTTCATGAAAGGTCATTTTAATTTCTTAAACCATCCACCTAAAGGTTAGCCCTGGCTCACCCGCAACGGGTTTTCCCTATTATTTAAAACTGGTAAAATGTAAAAAATTTTTCAGGTGGGTGGAGCTACCCTTTTGGGGGGGGCCCGGGGAAAAACACCTGGTAATGAAAAAATTAAGATTTTAAATTTTACGTTTAAAAAAAAAAGTAAAACAAACCCCCAATAATTTTAGTATTAACAAAATGCATTGAAAATTTAGAAAAAAAAAAACCTCAAGGAATGTTTTAGCCCCAAAAAATGTTTTTCTGGGAATTCATTTTTAAAACGTTTGGTGTTTTAAATTAATGGCCAAAGTACCACAGCGCCCCAAAAATAAAACACACTTGGGGGCCTTGAATTTTTTGGTGCCACCTTGGGGAAAATATACTAATTTTTGATATATTAAGGCAAATTTTTAAAAGGGGAAAAAAAAATGTTTTGGGACTTTCCCAAATTTAATACATGCGGGGTTTTTATATTTAATGGTATTTTTTTCTCCTCCCAGAGGTTACCGTAAAGCTTATACTGAAATTTAAAATGTACAGAATACGAATCATTTTAGTTTGTGTAATTTTTTTTCTTAAATTCAGAGAAAACCCCGTACACCCACTTCCAATTTTTATATACATAGGGGGTACGGGTTTGTAAAGCCAAAATTTAAAATCCTCAAACACCGGGTTACACCCGGGGCAAATAGTTTGGGCAAAAAAACCCCCAAAACAAACAATAAACTAATAAAACATTAAAAATGCATTACAGCTTTGTACATGGGGGCAGGAAGAGAGATAATTAAAGACGTTTAGTGTGCAGTTTGATCAGGTTGCATTTGCCCACTTACCGTTTTCTGAAAAAAGCAAACCTTAAATCTGTAGGGTGGGGCAAATCCCACCTGATAAAAAAAAGGGGCTCGCATGTAAAAAGAAAGCTTTAAAGGGAAAATTTTTAAATGTTCTACTAGTTCAATGTTTTGCATGGATTTTAGTGCAGGTTGTGTGCTGCTGTATCTGGTGTTTGAGAATTATTTTTTTTTTTGAAAAGTCGCATGCTCGGGAAATGCTTTGTTTTTTTCCCTTTAAAGTTTTCTTTGGGGGCCCTTAAAAAATTGACAGAAAAAAGCAGACCTACACGAATCCCCCTCATATATTTCACAAAAAAATGCAAGCATGAAAATTTTTTTATGAAAAGCAATAACATTATAAAATAACTGTTAACCACCTAGAGAGAAGAAAGCCAAGACCGAAATGAAACTTCATTGAGTGTGTTACAGGCATGTTCCTATCCGAAAATTAGCCAGAACATCTGGTTTAAGTTTTTGCCACTGAACTGCAAAAACAAACTCTTTAACACCAACACAACCCATGTAGACATCACTTTTTAGGAAACCCTTTTAAAGGGTTTGCATTACTGCCACCGAGTCGTTTTAACAAAAAAATTTTCTTTAGGGGGGGGGAAAAAGAGAATGAGAATGGAACAAAATATACTACAAAAATTGTCATCTATAAATCAACAAATATTTTTTAAAATTCTGGTAAAACCCCAAAAAAAAAATTTTCAAAAAAAATTTCCTCTATTTGTGGAGTTTGACTTTATTTTTTAAAATTTCGGGAATGCCCAGGGGGGGCCTGCAATTGTGGGCCACCCACCAAAAAAATTTTTCCAGAAGAGGATGAACACTCACCGATGTAATATAAAGAAAAAATATTTATTAGAGCTTTTCCAGACATTTTGCAAATTAAAGCAATCTTTTTGATCTCTTCTGTCCCTAATTGGAGTCGAGACACTTAATGGAAAGGTATGAGATTTTTATTTTGCAAAATTTTATTTCCCTAGGGTTTAAAATTAACCCACCGGAAAAAAAATAGCTTTATTATAAATTCCTAAATAATATAGCTAATAATCACGACACTGTAGGTCACAAAAGCTATATCGTCCCACAAACGAATTTTTGAATCAAATTCCCACTGACACTACTGTAGTTTATAAATAATCCCTGAACATTTTTTTTTTTTAAATAATATTTTTATTTGTGATAGAATTTTCCTTCTTTGGCTGTTTCTTTATTTTTCATCCACCCGACGTAACATTTTTAAAGTTTATTTTCCCTTACTTATATGAACGCTTTTGAATAAAAAAGGGGCAAACCCCCCAATGAGGCACGGTAACCAAATTAAGGGCTCCTTCCATTTTTCCTTCAAAATTGGCTTAGTATGACGAACCGGAGGAAGTCTTTTCTGATGAAACGCGTTGTTCTGTCTGTACATAAAACTCGGTTTGTTGAAGAAACCAAGGTTTTTTGGGAAAAAATTTCATGGCCGGGCCGACTAAAACGGGCCTTTTTGGGCATTAAACCAAACCAATCTTTTTCTGGACTGATTTAGGGCACAGATTAGCTGCATCTAAAGGGGCTAATCTGCATTCTAGCTCCCAACGCATTTTCTGAATTTAATAGGTGTAAAAAAAAATTCCTCTCGGGGTTTTTTTTTTTATGTAAGGCTGCTTTCACGCTGTACGCTTTTTTTTTTTTTTTTTTTTTTTCAAAATGCACAATTTTAATTTCCTTTTGCTGGCATTTTTGCAAAAAAAAAAAAAAAAACCACTGTGAAAGCACCCAAAAATAATGCACCATGTGAGTTATAATATACATTGATGGAACACTTTACATGCATATTAAGGCATGAAACACCCATTGATGCCTTAAAATGTTGCCTCTATCTGGGGTGTGTAACCTACTCAACGTGCATATACACTCACCGGCCACTTTATTAGGTACACCATGCTAGTAACTGGTTGGACCCCCTTTTGCCTTCAGAACTGCCTCAATTCTTCGGTGGTATAGATTCCAAAAGGGTGTTGCAACGATGCTCAATTGGTACCAAGGGGCCCAAAGAGTGCCAAGAAGATATTCCCCACACCATGACACACCCCACCAGCCTAAACCCGTTGATAAAAGGGCAGGATGGATCCATGCTTTCATTTTGTTGACGCCAAATTCTGACCCTACCACTCGAATGTCGCAGCAAAATCAAGACTCATCAGCCCAAGGCAACGTTTTTCCAATCTTTTTACTGTCCAATTTCGATGAGCTTGGGCAAATTGGAGCATCAGTTTCCTGTTCTTAGCTGAAAGGAGTGGAAACCCGGTGTGGCCCTTCTGCTGCTGTAGCCCATCTGCCTCAAAGTTCGCCGTACTGTGCGTTCAGAGATGCTCTTCTGCCTACCTTGGTTGTAACGGGTGGCTATTTGAGTCACTGTTGCCTTTCTATCAGCTCGAACCATCTCCCCATTCTCCTTTGACCTCTGGCATCAACAGGCATTTCCGCCCACAGGACTGCGCTCATTTGGATGTTTTTTCTTTTTCGGACCATTCTCTGTAAACCTAAGATGGTTGTGCGTGAAAATCCCAGGAGATCAGCAGTTTCTGAAATACTCAGACCAGCCTTCTGGCACCAACAACCATGCCACGTTCAAAGGCACTCAAATCACCTTTCTTCCCCATACTGATGCACGGTTTGAAAATGCAGGAGATTGTCTTGACCATGTCTACATGCTAAATGCACTGAGTTGCCGCCATGTGATTGGCTGATTAGAAATTAAGTGTTAACGAGCAGTTGGACAGGTGTACCTAATAAAGTGGCCGGTGAGTGTATATTCTCATGTAGAGCCAAAGATTTCATAAGTGTAGGCCTTCTAGATTTCATGTGCTACCATATAAGCTTACATTTAACCCGCATAAGACTGATGCTATCACAGCCCGGAGAAACTGTGGGTCTGTATTTCACAATACTTTCCAAATTGTTCCTCACCAAGTAAAACTGTGTTTGGATCAATCTTGAACCTCTAGGGATTTAGGGATCACTAAATAAAGATGTTTTCCAAATATATTGCTTTGTTCATTTTTTTTTGTTTGTTAAGGAGCTACAAGTGATTTTATAACCTTCTGTGCTCTCTCTGGTTCCCCAAGTGACTGACCTGTGTACTCCTTCTCCCCTGCTGTTTGTTCTATCTGATAGCAGGGAGTGAGGTCCTCACACAGCACAGAACTCCAGACAGTGGGAGCTTGTTTATCTGATCTTTCACACAAAAGCCAGTAATTACTGCTGTTTGCTTTAACTCAGAAGCTTCCCTGGTCCTGACAGCATGAGATTTATCCAATTAGCAGAAGTCTGAATACACTGAGCTCATATGCTAATTACAGACAGCTTGACCAGGAAGTGACAGAGCAAAGCAGCATTATTTAATTCATTATATGGACCTGATGAAACACTATCCAGCGAGAAACGCGTAGTCCTGTTTTTATGTCCTAATACACTGTATCTATACTTTATATGTCTAGCACCATCATTCCCTCTTTTTATCACACTCTAATTGAGTTGTGATTTTTAATATATCACTGATATCTTCCTATCATTTGGCAACGCGTGGAGCCAAGGAAGCGAGGGGGCTGCACCTCCACCATTGCGCAACAAAATCAGGTTAGTGGGATACTGACCAACGGATAAAATTTTATTCCAGATATCCTTACACTAGGAGCGCCTTTTTTTCTCTTTGTTTTACAGTATTTCATTCATGCATCCTGTGAAACTTTGAGATGAGACTACCTCTTTGAGGGTATGTTCAGAGTTTTTTGAAATACGTATTTGGCTACGTATTATGTACTGAAATATGTACCCAAATATGTATTTCACAATGTTCCATTCAGTTTTCATTGATTTCAATGCAAAATACGTATCGTCTTAAAGACCATACGTATTTTCCATACATTATTGTATTGCGTTTTACAAAGAAGCGTCACTTTTTGATCCGTTTTATGCATTTAAAAGACAATAGAAACAAAGAGGTACGGTTTTTGCAGTCCAGAAAACATATCTGAATATGGACCACACTTTGTAGTATGTATTTGGATAAGTTTTATGTATTATAAAAACATATTCAACATGCCGTGTGCACATACCCTTAGGATGTAGCATCTTGGTTAAAGAACAGGACATTTCTTCTTTTCATTGACTATGCATAGGCTTGTGGCAGATCAGCCATACTTTACCTACACCATAATGTCTCATTCAGTTGTCTTCACACTAACCCCCCTCTACTGTACCTCTTGCCATGGGAAGTAGACTTACTCCTGACCAGAAAATTTGGATGTTTACTCTCACGCACAAGTCATTGGTCAGTTTCTGCTTGCAGAAGGTGAGCTAGAGAAATTATCTCCTGTTGGTATAGAGTGGCGTCTTGACTTCACTCCTTTATGCTAGAAATTGATCACGTTTGTTGGAGATGCAGTGAGCACCTTTCTATATACTTTCTTGTTCGATCATGTTTACTCCTGTTCTTGGAAGGGTATAAAGCATGAAGCTGTCACAGGTTTGTCAATGGAATGTGAACACTGTTTCTTCTTTTCCATTGTGAGATTTCCTTGTCGGTCTAAAGCACTCCATTATTTGGTAATACAGGTTTATTGCATACCTCCCTCCTCACTTCAATTTGGCTCTTCATATGTCCTGATCCAACTTGCATTAAACAACTGTCCTCCCTTTCTTTCCTATTACCTACTTTTCTGCAATAGATCAGTTTTTATTTTTAAGTTTTATATAACTTATTTTCCTTTATCATCAAAACAATTTTTCTTTAATGTTGCATTTATTATTTTTCAAAAATAAGGAGAAAACCCAGTGAGTATCTTTGGGTGGAAGCTTGTTTCAGTCATTTTTTCCCTAACCGCTACTAAATATTCTTAGTTCTGTTTTGGGCCAAAGTTCTGCCTTTGTATTTCTGCATATATTTTAGCAAAAGAATGAGTAAAAAAAAAAAACTACTACTGAAAATGTCTACAGATTATGTCTCTACGTAGCCTTGTTGGTGAAAAATAGTGTTTGTGTTGTGAAGAAGAAGAAATATTAAAGGAAAAAGAAAAACTACTAATTTAGTGTTGCTGTAACTGTACTGCCCAACACTAAAAATGAACAATTTTAACATAAAACACGTTATATCGCTCGGTGACTACGAAAACAAAACCTCCAACAACTGCTAATAAAACAAAAAGTTTTTAATAGATAATGGACAGATTTATTAATATTTTCTAATGGTTAGACTGAATTTACACTAAAGTCTTTAAATTGCACCAGATTATTCACTTGATAATTCTGGTGCAATTTAATCTGGTGCATGTTTAATGTCTAGTTTCAGTTTGCATCATTTATTCGGCTTCGTCTGTGCCATCAAATGCACCAATATTTTAGCGCACATCATCATGTTAAACCATCCCCCACCCCCCCCCCCCCCCTGCCCACCCCGAATTTATTTCCCTGTTAACCTGGCCTGGCCCATTCATTGGACGAGGCACAGAAGTGTCTAAAAACTGTCCACCACACACAGTAAATGCATAAAGCATGTGCCCCTGTATTTTAAAGCAAATTGCTATAATAAATGTGCCCTTTTATGTGATATAAAGCTATTTACTAAAAGTTTGATGTTACATCCATTAAGTCAGCTCAGCCTCTCAGAGACACCCCCACTATATTGCAGCTTAACCCTAAGTTTTTCTAATCTTATAAAACCTCCTGGAAAGGGTTTCCTCCTCTCAAACATGTATGGCATATTGATAGGATATGCCTTAAAGTGGTTGTCTCACTACAATGATTGCTTTTTATGTTAAAGAACTTGCAATATCACTTTGCAATATATGTCCATTAACCGTGTCCTACCTATTCCAAGATATCCCCTCTTGTATGGGTTTGCATCAGCTCCTCAGTCATTTATACCCTACAGACCTGTTTGATCTATCCTGATCGGCTGCCAGCACTGGTTGCTATAGCTACAGACCTGGCTTCTACTGCAGCCTAGTAGAAGCCAGTAAACACGCCTCTGAATTCAAAGTGAAAACAGGACTGGGGTAAGATGAATCAATGTAGTGTCTCTTAGATGTGGAGACTGCACCTTTTTTAAAGGTGTTTTCTCACCATGCTATTTCACTGACTCTCAAACATTTTGCACTTACTGCCTCATGGGTGGTTCTATATCAGTGATTAGCATGTTCAACTTCTAGCAAGCAGTCTCTCTGACAGTGCAGGAGAGGTTACCGCTAACAAGATTACAGATAAAGTCATCCTTTTCAGTCCTCACAGCACCTGTACCTTTTGTTTAGTGAAGCTAATTTTGTAAGATATTAGCTTTTCACTGCAGCTCATTCCCGTCAGTCCCTGACTTCACTACCTGTTCTCAACTACTCAGATAAGACATCTGTCTGGTATGCAGGTGACCATAGAGACTGGTGTGCACACAAAACTCATAAAAGGTCTCTTATCTCAGGACTTAAGTAAAATCTATGGACTAATGTATTTAGAACAAGCCTTTATTTAACTGTCCCGTTATGTTGAAAGCTACTCTTTGTAGCGAAAAAATCCCTTTAAGGATGGGGATCTCTTGAACCCATCCTTTCCTCACAGCTTTGCTATACTTAGAACTTCCAATAGAGAGAGCCATGCATGTATGGCCACCTTTTCGTTCTGTGTAGTCACATGACAGACCAGACAGAATAAGGAGGTTCTGTTCCCAAAATAGAGAGATGCCATAATTCTCCAAAATGGAAATACAGTTAAGTATGTTCTGTGAAACCGTATTTAATAGCTTCACACTGATTGTACAGTGTAAGAATATAGTGAACGACACTATCCAGGGCCCTAACTTTAATGCCTTGATGTAAGGATATCTGACACTTCGGGACTTTTGCACAAGTAGGATAGTGTTCTAATTCATGTACTAGTATTTACATGGACAAGATAACTATTTAGTGTGAAAGTAATAAATTATAGTTTACAGAGCATTACCATTTATGTTCAATTTCAGTTGTAAATTGTGAACAGCGATTCACATTCTGTATTCAACAAGTCTTATGAAGGGGAAAAAAAGAGACCAAGGAAACCAATTCATTTTGCCTTGTATTTTTTATGAAAAATGTAAAAAAAAACAACAACAAAACACCTTTCATCCCAGTACACAGCTTCAGTTTTCAAATTATACAATGTAACAGCTTTCAAACAGTAAGATCTAAAGCCAAGTTCACCACCAGCTCTTGTACTAAACATGCCATCTTTAGGTCCAACATTTTGTGCTGGTAAGTTGCTCAATATATATTGAGTCCTGTTTTTCCTGAGTTTTTACAGAGCTTCAAATAACAAACTGCTGCCGAATGGATCAACCACTAGAAGGAGCTTTGGTGCTTTCTGCATACATTCTTTTTATTGGGTACAATGTATAAATGTACGCCATCAGCACTGCCTAATGGTGTCTGTAGACATTCAGAATTTTTTACATTCAACTATAGCTATGCAGAGAATTTGTACCTCTTTGGATATAGTATAAAATTTATCACAGAATTTTGGATTTTGTTATGAAATGGAGGCACCATTGTAAAAAGTATGCAACTTTTGTACGTAAACATTTCTCCTCTGCATAGCTCTTCTCTTAATGTACAGTACATTTGTGGCAGTGTGTAGAATCTGGTGATGTCATAGAAACACAAAAATGAAAACAGACAGCGGAAAAAAAGTTTTATAGTGAGACATTTCTATAATGAAATGGCCATGAGCTTCATTGCCCCAACACTTAGAAGGAAAAGTCAGCTGGACAATGCTATAAGCACAACCCCCATAACCTGAGTAAGAGCACAACATACATGTATTAAGCCACAGTTAGTAGATTGCTATGAAGAAAATTTCTTGGGGTGGTAGCGCTGTTCAAACTGGGCTACATCAAATTTCCTTTTACATCCCTGGTAATTCATGAAGCGGATTTTCCCAAAAACAGCTCTTTCAGCCCAACCCTGGTCATGAATTCCACAAATCGACCACATACAACCTGTAAAGAGAAGCAGAGTTAATCCAGAATTTCTCTATTTGAGAGAATGTTTTTATGAGATATTACTTTTAAATTCAATTTAATTAGATATAAATCTATTATTATACCTTTCTCTAACCCCTTAAAGGGGATTGTATCGCTTCCTTAGTTCGGCTGATTCACACTGCTCTCAGCTTCTCAACTCTGGAAATGCAGGGGCGTTTCTTCCCCTCCCAGCTGGGTGACATCACCCCCCCCCTTCACTGTGCATGCTGGCTCCCGAGAAACCCCTGCAAATCTGGTTAACATTCAAAGTTCTTTTCTTCCTGCTCTACTTAAAACGTGAGCACTGGAAGTCTTGGTCTGCCTGTAACCTACTTACTGTTGTTCATCATGACTGATTCCTCTTAAATTCCCTTTGTTACATTATGATTAAAACAATCTGACTCTGCCTCACCTGGTAATTTACATTTCTACCATGCCCCCAGACCTGAGCACAGGCGGGCTGGCAGAGTCTGCATGCTACTTATCCAGCATTGTACTAACCCAGTCATTCCTCGCTCACATTTCCTTCCTTTGATGTCCACACCCTCAGACACCTCCAATTTCCCTGAGAATGACCGTTGTATATAGACCCACCCCTAGCATTACCCCACTAGTTTCCTCATTTCTTCTCTTATCATGGGTGACTTCAACACCCTCACTTAACTATATGCCTCTCTGTTTCTTTGTCCTCCATTGGCCTCTCTCAATTGATTCTTCCAAACACACAAGGATTGGAACACACTTAATTTGCTCACTTTCTAAGGCTACGTCTACACGGCAGTGTAAAATATTGATCGCCTCCTATCTAGATTCCAACCAGGATTTTACAGTCAGTTTATGTTTCTTGCTGCAGCTTTTTACCACGGTTTTGGCAGATTATACAACACGTTCTAATTTTTTGGGTCGAATTTGAAATCCCACCTCAGAAAATCCAAGCTGTGTAGACTACAGCTCGGATCTTCTACTGAAGTCTATGGGGATGGTTTACAGTCGGATTTTTGCGGATTCTAAATACTGAATCCGCGTAAAATCTGATTGGACACCAGTGCCGTATAGGCGCAGCCTAACTTTACTAACTCTTCTCTTGAGTTCGCTCATCAGAACCTGCTCTCATTCGCCATCAACAATCCTCAGTATTTTCAGGACTCACAAACAGAAATCTACCCAGAACATTCAGCAACTTGTAGAACCTCTACAGTCCTCACTGTCCCCAGTCTCCATCTCCTGCACCAACCTTACGATTATGCATTGAGACTCTCAAAAGCACCCTGGGTGAAGCTGCACCCCCTAAATGCCAAATCTCCCAATCTCATCACTAGCAGCCTTAGCTAACAACTCAAACTCATTTGCTTCAGCAATGCTCCAAGTGTGCCAAATGCCTGTGGAGGAAAACAAATCCATACTTGCTCTCTGATGATTGTATCTAGTTTTTTTTTCCATAGAAGAGGAATGAGAAGTTAAGCACTTACTCATTTATCAACTCATTTGTGCCTAATAGGGGAGTATATTGACTCCACAAAGCACCTGTTTAAATAAAAACAATAACTAAAATAAAAAAAGTGTAAAAATATGTAACTGGTATTGGTAAATACAAGTTATGTGCCAATTATGTTTACTTAAACAGAAAATGAAAATGTACAATAAAAGGGAATTTTCAAGTTTAAGGTGACCATTAGGGGTTTAAGGAGTCATCCAGGATTACAAGAACATCTTATTCCTTCTAAAAACAGCCACATCTGTCCTCTGGTTGTGTCCGCGCAAGTTAATGGAGGTGGTTGGACTGCAATACCATACACAAACAGACACGGTGCCATTTTTGAAAGAAAATAATCATGTTTTTCTAATCCTGGACAACCTCTTCAAACAGATGTCTGAATTGTGAACCATTCTTTAAAAAATAAAAAATAAATTAATCACATTTATTAGTGCGATAATGATTCATGATTTACACTTCATTCACTGCCTGCTATATATCGTTGCCTAATGTCCCCCACAGGTATTGTTGTTTGGAGAGTTGCTGTATTGGCTGCAGGAGGATATGTTCAGTGACTAAGCTATCCTATAACACCACAAAGCAGGGCCATCTTTTCCATTGGGCACTCTAGGCAGTTGTCCGGGGGCCCCGAGGTGGTATATGTATGTTCCAGGAATACAAATACCATACCCTGGATCCCGTGGTTGGCTTTACTTGAAGTTGCCTTTAAATGGATTCTTCCACTAGAATTAGTCATAACATATTGCTAGTATACCCTAATGTTTCCTGAGTGGGAAACATTAATTAGGGTGTTAAAAGTGTTAAAGTAAGTGCAGTCCTCCTCATTCTGACTGTTGAGCAGATCTGCAGCTCGGAAGTGCACTTGTGGAAACACATCTTTAAAGGGGTTGTCTCATGACATTGATTTATCTTACCCGAGTCCTGTTTTCTTGGTTTCATTTTGAATTCAGGGGTGTGTTTACTGGTTTCTACTAGGCTGCAGTAGAAGCCAGGTCTGTAGCTATAGCAACCAGTGCTGGCAGCCTATCAGGAGATTTCAAACAGGTCTATAGCTTTAGTGACCTGAGGACCTGATGCAGCCCATACAAGAGGGGATATCTAGGAATCGGTTGGATACTGTTAATGGTCACATATTACAAAGTGACTTGTTTTTGCAAGATCTTTAACATAAAAAGCAATCCTTGTAGTGAGACAACCCCTTCAAGTGATGCAGTTCTGTCACAGATTTTCCTGGCTATGCCCTATCTGATGTGTAGGGATTTCAACACAGCTCTATGCACCCAAATGTAGTATCATACACAGCAGATGGGTGGGATTTTTACGATCAGTAGGGACTTCTTGAGGTCAGACCCCCTCCGACTGAAATGTGATGGCATACTCCGTGACATATCAAACAATACAACAAATACTGTAGTGTTTTTCTACTTGCCTACATAGCCATTGGGATCACGACCATCCAACTCAAAGCGATCATTCAGATAAATAGCAAAGCGTAAGGCTTCTTCTGGGGAGCTGGTCCACTCGAGGATTTTTTTAGCCCAGGACATGCGCAAGAAACCATGCATCGTACCCTCATGCACCATCTGCAACTGTGTCAACATAAGAGTACGTACAATTAGATCATTTTAGTATTCAACTTGTTGGTTACAAAACCTCCCCATTTCTGTTTATAAAATACCCAGAAAAAGAGAAGACATCCTATTATAAAGAATCATATGGCTGTGTTCACATGATGAGGGTTCTGTCAGGGTCTCAGTACAGATTTTACATTATTCACAACCCCAAGAAAATCTGTGCGGAATAATAAAAACACTGTGGGTTTTAAAATCTAAAGCACTTTCATTATTACCACAGATTAGCACAATTAAATGATGATACGGCTAATTGCCAGGCAGTTGCACTGGCCAATCCATATCAGAGAACTTAGCTGCAGATTTTAGCCATGGTTTCAACAAACAATTTCATGATGCTTAGCGACATGTGAATATAACCCAAGTGTAAAACTACTGAAAAAAGTAAAATCATAATATACAAGCAAAATTCTGCAGCGGTGAAAAAAAAAGTGAATAAATGTAATACAAAGCAACACAAACAAAAGGTTGGTCTACTACCTGAGCCGCGTTCCACAGAGGATCATGAGTCTTCCCACTTTCCAGTTTCTCCAGAGTGTACAGGTGAGTCCGCTTGTCCTTTGCATGATCTTTCAGAGTATTCTTGGCCCAGTCATATGCACCTTGTCAAAATCAAGAGTTTTATGCTCAGCAGTGTTAAACAGTCTGTACCATTCTTAGTGACTGTCTGACATCAAAAGACAAAGTCATAAACACTGTTATAGTTTAAAGGGAACCTGTCACATAGATTATGCACTAATTGCTGAGGACAGAACAAGCTAGTGTCAGACCACCTGTATCCAGCACTGAGTCCCTTATTCTGTGAGATGCTCTAAAACTACAGCATTTAATACTCAAATCTGCAGTTTTCAGCCAGAAAAGAGTCATGAAAAGTATGTTTTTTTCATGCCCCGCCCACCGGAGGCTATCCCCGCCCACCTCATAACTGATAAACCTATTACTTTGAATAGGTAGAAACATGTGAATAGCGGTCAGTGGGCGGGGCTAGCCTTTGGTGGGCAGGGCTAACACCTGCTCATAAATGAGATTTGCGCATTAATTGCTCTAAAACGACAATCATGGCCACAGCACTGGAAACTGCATGCCTATCACTAACTTGTGCTGCCCTCAGCAAGGAGGCATAACCTATGTGACAGGTTGCCTTTAAATCAGAAACTAAAGGGGTATTTTCATACTAGCAGTGCTTGGCTCTCCCTGTAAATCAGATAGATCTCACTAGAGACAACAGCAAAGAACATTGAACTTTCCACTGAAGCATATGGAAAATGTGTCAACTAGGAATTGCCAAACGGGGCCCACCAGACACCCATCGTTCTGATTTATGGTAGCTGTGGTTACTTTTCCTATTAGATTATACTATAGTGCCCAAGATAAAAAGGGTTTGTTCCCTTGCTGAGAAAATCTTATAGGCAGCTCCTGGTTCCATTAAAATAAAGAAAAAACATAATACCTTCCTATGGTCACCGATTCCAGTGTGGTGTCTCCCTGCTCTTCTGTTTGCATTCTTGTACTCCCAAACGGGACGTTACCGCTGCAACCGCTGATTTACATCACCATTTGGAACAAATAGTGATGTAAGCAGAGGAAATTGACAGATGCAGCCGTGACATCCCCGTACCAGAAAGAAAACAGGAGACATGCAGTGCTGGAACCCGAAGAAGTACAGTATGGTTTTATTTATCTTCATTTGCCACAGGAGTGATTAGATTTTCCTGGGAAGTGGACAACCCCTTGAAGTCTCCACTTCCCAAAATGTACATTGTAAGCTTTCTGCAGACTTTAAGGCTCCAGGGTATGCTGGGTAATTGGAGCTCAGATGCCTGTAGGACTGTCCATATAGCTCCACATTCAAGTAGTCTATAAAATGTGCTAGAACTATTATGAAGAAAAACCAAAAAGTGGTTGAAAAAGATGACCCAAACACTCTTCATCAGTGCAGTTGTGTTACAAAAATGTAAAGTAACAATGTTCTACAGATAGGTCTGTAACAAACCTATTACATGTCCGTAGACTTCAGTATGACGACAGTGCATAGCCCGAGTGTTATAATACAGTAACATCCTCTTGAACAGCAAATTCTACTAGTATTGACACCTTATTAAGCTGAGAGTGGACTTTACTTCATGGAACACCCCTTTAATCTATCCTGTAGTGGCGCTGCAGGGAAACTCAACAGTTACTGCCAGGTCTCTCCCCAGATTCCAGCCGACTGCTAGGGATTCTAGCAGGGGGACTCATTGTGATCTGCTTACTGTCAAGGGACCATTTTAACAATTAGGGACTGTCCAAAGCAGAGAACCCTTTCAGGATACAACTCATATGGCAGAGAGTTGTGAACAAGAACTACATGTCCCATGTTTAGATTGGAAAAAGACCACCATGGAGTAATTTAATCAGCTACACAATGATATCAACAAGAAGCACAGCAGTAACCCTTTGCAGTCACAGTAAAATACAGTGACCTTTGTGCAATGACAGCATGTCAGTCAATACTGCACAAGACTGGCATTGGATGGAAGACACTCATTTGTCGTCTCCGATAGAACCTTTGATGGAGATGCCACACACAACATGTAGCACGGTGATGATGTCTGTAATATTGTATTTGATACTGGTAAATCCGTACCTTCCACTTTGTCATAGTTTTTGTTGTAGTAGCAGAAATTGTCTGCCAGCTCTCTCCTCACTACAGCCTCTTCCACAAAGCTGTCCACAGATTCCGTGTACTTGCTGCGATACTTCTGCACCTCCAGGATTGCACGCTGCACAGACAGCTGACCTGAGATACAACCATATATGTAGAATATATATTCATTTACAATGACTTCTGGTCTGCAGAAATACAGCATTACTTTCACAGACGTTATTAAAGCAAATATTCAGCTTTTAAGGAAGATCTATGACATCTCAGTTTTAGGAAATCCTCTTTTCTCCTGTGAAGTGAAAATTCTGGAGCATCTTCTCTTATAACTTTTTGTGTTGTGCGGATCTTCCTCCAAGGAACCAATTTGTTACTGAATCAGTCAGATTAGTTTTACCATTCTAGATTTTCAATGGGGTGTATCCCTGCACACACTGACTCGGTCATCACTGATTGGACAATGTCAGACTGGCAACGACGCACCCATAATTGGTAACACCCATCTGACAGATTCAGGAATACATTTCTAGGAGGAATAACAGAGGAACAGCACAACACAAAGTTATAAGAGAAGATGCTCCAGAATTGTTACTTAACAGGGAACACAGGTATTTACTAAGACAAGGTATTCTGGTTCTCTAGGCAAATAAGGCACAGAGCACCAACCAACAGAAAATTCAGCCCATTTCATACCTCCTTGCGCCCCCTTTTCTGCCTGGGACGAAGTGGTGCCCTAGGCGGTCGCCTACCTAATGTCCCGGCCCTGCTAAGATGTATCGGGAGATGTCACAGGTCCTTTTTTGCTATCATTTTCTATACACAATTGAGTGGCTTTAGAAACACAGGGAATTATATATTTTGTACTAATGTAGAGCTACATCCTACAGGATAGCAACCAGAAGAATTGTGGATATAATCAGTGGGAGCAGGAACTCCGTCGTCATTCACATCCCCTAATGCTTCCCAGAACCCACACAATGTAGTAGTACAGTCATTTCCAATATCAGATGAACATCATTACAACGAGATCGGAGAAGACCATGAACAAGAGGTGTTCAGGGAGATTCCAACACAGCACGAATAAAAGATATGAAATGTTGTAGAACTTATTACATTTTTCTGAACTCACCAAAATGAAACCATGGAGACAGGTTGCTCAGCGCTTTCCGGTTTGGATTGTTTCGGTCAGAATTGAAAAATTTGAGCCGTTCAGATATAAACGAGTGAAGCATTTTCATTGCTGCCTTTTCACCTGGTTTTGCCCATTCTACTTCCTTAACTGTACGATCTACTTCTAAATTGGCATAGCACTTATCCCAGTCAATAGGCTGGAAAAGGAGGGTGAGAAATAGGACATATTAAAATCCAATGCATACTTTAAGACTTTCTGAACCTTACTGCCCAATATCATCTAGACAATTTACTGGGAAACAAACTACTAAATTGTCAACATCTTATGTAAAGCTATCATGCCTTTTAGGCTAGAGCTACATATCAAGGGTCACATATATGAACCTGTTAAGGTTTAAAACTCACTTTTTTTCCCCCATAGTAACCTATGGGCAAAAGAGTGAGTTTTAGACTTAAACAGGTTCATACATGTGGCCCCAACTGTCAAACGCTGTCCAAAATCCGCCGGCGCTTTGACATTTGCTGAACCGTGGTTTTTTTTTTAGCACGGTTGTGTGCAAAAGCCGCGGTTGATTTTCATACTTGGCCATCGGTCATGTACAATTTAATGTACTGGAATCCGACGACAATCTGGCAGAATTCTGTGGAATATACTGTATATCATGTTGCGTATACCGCCGGATTTTGGAATAGACTTTTTTTTTTTTATTGCTGTCTAGACAGCACAGGGTAACGTCAAATTTTCCGACGGAATACCTGTGCTGTGTAGACCTGGCCTCATAGGTGTTCTAGAGTGGACTGGAAAAGTTTTTTTTTCCTTCCTGGAACAGTATAGGCTAAATAATGTTCCAAAATGTAGAGAGAATAACACCTTGTAAAGGTGGCTGAAGGTATGACATAGCATTAAATGAATGTAGGAAAAACATCTCCTGTTTGATACTGCTAATAAGCTTCTGGCTCTACTTACAGCCTATTCTAAACTATCGAATTTACCAACATCAGTACTTACCTCGGCCTCCAGTTTGGAGTTATATGGATGTGTAATGACTGGAGGATACTCAGTGAGGAACTGAGAAAGTTGGTCATGAATTTTCCTCCGAATAGTACGAGCTCCATACTCCTGTTTATTGGAGGCAACCCAGCAGGGGACAATATTATGGGCATCCACCTGAAAATGAACTTGAGATTTTTAAAGTCCTGAAACAGAACTATTCAAGTGTTCCATACAACTTTAGCTTTAAAGAGATATCCAACCATCTGTATGTAAAAGGAAAAAATAGGACTGAATATTGTATAAAATAATGAAAAGATACAAACAATTTTCACCTTCCCAAATCCCCGCTCTTCCCGTGGGATGCTTCCCTGGTCCCCTACGAACTCCAGCAATTATGTCACAGGTCACGTGCCAACATATTTCTAGAGCCTGGTAAGCAGAGACTGCCAAGGGCACCATTAAGGTGGTGGCATTGGAGCAGCAGGGGATTAGAAAGGTGAGTAACTTTTTGTTATTTTATACGGCTTGGGAAAAATAAATTAAGGGATTGGATAACTCATAATATCTAAAATATATTAAATAGGTTTTCTCAGCAGAAATAACCCCATTCAGAGAAGCCATAGCCAGCCAGAAGCGGGTGCTGCAGTAGACATACTGTATTAGCCATAGTAGTAGCCATTAGGGTAAATGGCCACACCCGCATTTACAGCTAGAACAGGAGCCGCTCTTAAGGGGTGTTCACATGGTGGGTTTAGATGCCGATTCAGGGCACGGATTCCGCATCCAGAATTTGCATCCAAACTGACTGTACAATGTTTAACACTGTGCCTTATTATACTAGAATTATTGGCCCTGGTAATAATAACGTGCCCAACGTAAAAGTCTGGCTGGGTTAGTCTGGGTTGATACCTTGCTAAAATTTTGCATTGGCAAATTTGGAATTTTTAGAAGAAACAACGCTTTTTCAGAGCCGACAGAAAAAGCAGTTGTTTAAACTCTTACAGGATGGTCCTAATTGGTGTCTCTTATTAGACATCCATGTACTCTAATACTGTCAAATATATTAAAAGGCTGTGTCCATCTTGATTTGGGTTTTTATGACTTAATTGTAGCAAAAACAAACATTTTAAACAAAAGAATACAGAAGAGGAGAACTAAATCAACACAACACTATTATATTTGTCATGTGTTTAATGTTAGAAACAGCCCTTAAAGGGGTTTTGCCAGGACGTGCCTTATCTGCTAAGAAGCAATTGTAAACAAGCCAAGCTGAGCTAAAAGAGCGAGAGACACAGCCTGAGCACAGAGCCTGCATAAGCGATCGTGTGAAATGTTCACTCAAATAATCAAACTACAACTAGTGGATTCTGTATACAAAAGACAACATATTTCTACCCAGTGCCTTGAAAGCATCTTCAGCTCCCTTTCATCAGATAAGAAGTGTTCTCTGCACAAGCCCGGCCAGCAGCTCTTGTCAGGTCATATCTAATAGAAGCTTTGAAGTAACTAAGGGCAGGTAAGGCAGCCTGTAGCTCTCTCAGGCTGCAATTTGTGTAATCACATATATATAGAAAAGTGATTAAATACCCATTTTGGAGGATCCCACGTCAACATTACATCGTGGCAAAACCCCTTTAAAGGGTTTTTCTCACCACAATGATTAGCTTTTAACCTGTAGCAAACGGTAAGAAGACTATTACCAAATATACTGCTGTTTTGATTTTGCTTTGTTCAGGAGATGAAGGAGATTTAATCTACCACTTGTGTACACAAGTTTCTCTAGATTACGGACCACCTCTCTTTGCTCGCTCTTTTTTCTCATTGCTCCAAACTTGCATCCGACCATGGTGAGTCACTCCCTGCCGAGTCTTATCTCTAGCACCTCAGCTTGTTTATCCAAGTTAATAACAAGATTTATCTCTTAGAGCTCTGTAAATTTGTGCACTACAGATCACAAACCTCCAGCAGCGATACCACTGTAACTGGAATAGCTAGGGATAGCAGAGCTGACATGCCAACCACTGCTATAGAACCACCCACAGCCCAACCAGGAAGTGACTTTAAAGCTAACTGTAGCTCTAAAACAGCATGGGAGACAACCCCTTTGAAGGTTACATATCTAGCTCTAAAAATTC
The DNA here is from genome assembly GCA_025379985.1 of Phyllomedusa bahiana. Classification (NCBI taxonomy): domain Eukaryota; kingdom Metazoa; phylum Chordata; class Amphibia; order Anura; family Hylidae; genus Phyllomedusa; species Phyllomedusa bahiana. The sequence goes on along the minus strand of JAODAL010006432.1, from coordinate 22,007 downwards.
ACCTGGACAAGAGGTACATCTTCAGGTAAACGTTCACATACATCCGAAACCCATTGCAAAGAGACACGCAGAGGTGCAAAGTCAGTCACCACCCCACCAATGCTATGTTCTTTCACAAAGTTTGGGAGAACATCCTTCGCGTATCCAATAAGTAGATGAAAGGGGATGTTCAAGCTTTTACAATCCTGAAACAAAGACAATTTAGGTGATCGAGATGTTCATCTTACTTGCATTCCCTCTTATCCCTATTGTTCTTAGACATACCTCAGCAACTTCTTGCAGGCCTTTCAACATAAAACCATAGTGTCGAATGGTGGCTTCCAGGAACTTTGGAACCAAGCAGAAGACGACATGCAATGGGAGCTTTTGCTTCAGAGCCAGGCGCTGAGCATACAGAAAGGCCCAGTTATCTGAAAGATATAAGTAGTGACCATTACAATCTTCCAGACTGTGCAGTGGTGCAGAACCTCTCAAGTTAGGAGGAACTTACTCATTTAAAGACTAGGACAGCATGTACCTAAACAACTGTAAGGGAAGAAGTGGAGCAACTGTACAAAGCAACCAACCAGGGTGATAAAGTCACTTTTTCAAAAAGCCTCTAAAAAGGAAACACCATAATTCCTTGCACTAGTTTTGATAAATCTTTTTCTATGTAAGAAACACTACATAAGGGATATTGCTTTGTGTCACACGCAATAAAGTATAATGTATCTCTCCGACAAACCCCCTTCTATTAAATTTGCTTGCAGATGGTCCTAGAAGTGTCCACATATAACAAATATACCTTTATGTAACACACTGTTTTATGTCCACCCCCCTAATTTAGTTGTTGGAGACATTCTTAACACTAAATATATAATATATTCACCTTCAACTCTCTGATCTCTTGACATCCAGTACACTATGCCCAAGGCATCATCCTTCAGGTTTGCCTCAGGAGACACCAACCGTACCCTCTTCTTGTTAAACTTGAAATCAGACACAGAAGCAGCTACACTTAAACGAGACTTCTTCACTGCCTCAGAGAGATCTCCCTCTGCAGCAACATCTTTCTTCTCTTGCAGCTTTCTCTTCTTGGCATCAGCATCTGAGGTCTCACTACTACTTGCATCAGATAAGACTTTAGACTTGCTCTTATTTTCTTGGACTTTTCTTTTGGGTGCAGGCAACTGTTTTGTCTTGGAGTTATTTTCCTGCTTTCCGTCAGACTTCTCACTGCCAGACCCTTCCCCCTTACTCTTTGGAGCCTTCGCCTTCTGAGACATAGTTCTGGTTATTGACAAGGAAATAATTAGAGGCAAAAACCTCAAGATCAGTGTGGCAGATAAGGCTGGACTACAAAACGAAAAAAAATAAAAAAAATTATTAATTCAGGATGCAAACCATATAAAATGTTACCTCGTCTGTAACTGAGTATTTGATATTGAACACCACATTATTAAAAAAAAAAAAAAATAAAAAATAAAAAAAAAAATATTATAATATATAATATATATATATATTTATATATTATATATATATATATATATGTAAGGATAAAAGTTTTAGCTGACTAAGACACTAGAGAACCTTCAACTGGTACTTAGCATAGGTTTCCATTTGTATTGCTTTATCCATATCAATGGCTAGCTGTGCAACCAATCTCTGTTTTTTGCGACACTGTTGTTTTGCCATGATTATATCATTTGGAACAAGTTATAGGTTATGTTCACATATGATTAAAAGCTCCTAACTTCTAACATACATTGTGTTTCAATAGTTCACTGTTGTCAAGAACTGTCTACTGTCGGTGAATGGAAACATCTTTTTCTTTGTAGAGACTGAAAATCCAGAATGTAAGATACCTTCACATGGCGTAAATTTGGCGCCAAAAAGGTCAGCTGCGTTTCATTGGAGGTTCCGTGCTTGCAAGGCATGGTTGCTGAATTTCCAACAAGGAATTTCAGACTCCTATACCTCCGATGGGCAACATGTAAAACGACTCAAAGAACTGAAATGCCAAGAACTGACGAAAATATGAGAAAAATCAGCATTGGGATTTTTCATATAATAATGGAGATTTGATTAACTGTTGGATTGGACGCTGATGTCCACATCTGCTCAGGGTAGGTTCACACGGTTTATTTGCTGTGCTGAAAATGTCGCGCCTAAAATCTGCAGCAGGAAGCACAGACCTTCTGAAATGGATTTGACACCGATTTTGAAAGCAGAATTCAGCCAATAAATCAACTGTTTGAACTTACCCTAACACAGATTTCAACCAAGAATCCGTGTGCATTAATCCACATTCCTTTATATACTATAGCATGTCACTTATTGATGCATTTTCCATATAAATTCCACATCTGGTACACAGAATAGCCCCATTCTATAAACTGCAGCAAAAATGTGCCATATATAAAGTTAAATTTTTTTGGCATAAATTTGGGATTTCTAACGTAGATCCATGACAAATGGTGGCAATGTAGCCTTATGGTATTGGCACATCCAGACATCAAACCACACAGCCCTGTAATTCACAGTGAATATGGACATAAAAGGATTGTGAACTAATGAATTCAACAGGATGTACTGTAATGATGGAGAAGGCAAGCGTTCGGCACCAGCTTCCCCCTTCTAGCAAATTTGCTTGCAGATGGTTCGAAAAGTGCAAAATCAACTGGTTTTTGGGGACTGAGCCGATCAAGCAAGTACATTTTATAAAAAGTGTATTATCAGTTATTGCAGAACTGCGCCATCACTATGGTCATGTGAAACTGGCCTTACAGCAAAACTATTCCTATGTCACAACTAAATCATCTTCTCCGCTCTATATCAGGGTGCCCGCAGATCAGACATGTTCAAGGAGAATCCTCATAGGGGCATATTGAATGGATAGGCCACACGTGCCTGATCAGTTGAAGCACCACCTCTGGATTACTTGTAAAGAAGTACCCCGATGGACACTGTGACATAACTGTGCCCGGTCCATGGATATTAATAGACCAAAGGTAGTCCTATTTAGATTATGCTTACTCTTTTTGTGTAGGACACGTTAGTGTGGTAGACTACATTTATGTGTCCTGTACAGAAATACCACTGGCAAACAGCAAAGGTAGTTCAAATAGGACTTCCTTCCATCTATTAATGTCCATGGACCAGTCGCGGTTATGTCACAGCATTTGTCGATTGCGCTGTTTTGTCTGGTACAGAAAATAGTTACGATCAGGAAACAGCAACCGTTCTCCAAATGTGACAACGTTTGCACTATTTCCTACAGATACGTTGGAATACCTTTTGCATGTACCCCAGCAGATACCTGGTCTGGAGAGAGATAATGGTGCAGTGTGAACCAAGCCTCAATAACGCAAAGTCTTCTGCATGGAGTAGAAAGAGGAGAGATCTGGCTGCTTGTGTGCAGCTTCTATGGAGGCTACAGGACTGATGTCTATTTCATCTGCTATACTAACCTCGAGTCACTACATCCTCTAGGGTCAATCTTCATATCCAAACACAGCTATATATAACAAAGTATTCAAAGCAAACCATGAACCTGATCATCACCTTGTCCTTTAAATACAGCCGCTGAGAGGGTGGGAGGAGTCAACGACCTGTGCACTGGTGTCTGATGGACATCGCTGGCTGGATTTTCAGTCTCTACAAAGAAAAAGATGTTTCCATTCACCGACAGTAGACAGTTCTTGACAACAGTGAACTATTGAAACACAATGGGCCTGATTTATCAAAACTGGCTATCGGTAAGACTGTCTTAGTTGCCCATAGCAACCAATCAGGGCTTTGCTTTCATTTCTCCACAGCTGTTTCAAAAATAAAAGCTGAGCTTTGATTGGTTGCTATGGGCAACTAAGACATTCTTACTGTTAGACAGTTTTAATAAATCAGGCCCAATGTATGTTAGAAGTTTGGAGCTTTTACTCATAGAAATGTTGCATTTCAGTTACAGTATCTCGGATATCTCCAAAAAGTGCATACACCCCTCACAAATATTGTATTATATCTCTTCATGGGACAACACTAAAGCTATGACACAATGTAAAGTAATCAGTGTACAGCTTGTATAGCAGTGTAAATTTAATGTGCCCGCCACAATGTCATGTGACTCATTATTGCTTTCAACCAATCAGCAGCAGGAGAGGAGAGGATGGAGACAAAAGGCCACATGTATGAAAACTGTGTTGGTCTAAAACTCTTTGTTGCCCATAGCAACCAGAGTGCCCCTTTCATTTTCCCAGAGCACTATATGAAATGAGAGGGGCGCTCTGATTGGTTGCTATGGGCAACAAAGTGAGTTTTAGACCTAGAAAGTTTTCATACATATGGCCCTAAGTTCATACATGGACCAGGATTTGTTGTCAGGGCTTCATACATGTGGCACAAAATGCTGGGAGTCTGCAAGATAATGGTATAGTGCTAGAGGTGCAGTCAGGACGTGGCAGACACTGTTCCTGTAGTAAAGGAGTCAGCAGACATTAAGGGCCTCATGTATGGCTAGGGCTAAAACTAACTCTGTTGCCCAAAGTAACCAATCAGAGCACTCCGTTCATTTTCCCAGAGCACTATATGAAATGAGAGGAGCGCTCTGATTGGTTGCTATGGGCAACAAAGTGAGTTTTAGACCTAGGCAGTTTTCATACATGTGACCTAAGTTAATACACGGACCAGGATTTGTTGTCGGGGCTCTCATGATGTTCATACACTTTGTGGCACACCTGCTGGTTGGCACTAAGGACCAGCTTGGTGGCCGGTGATGGATCCATCACACAGCAGGGGCCTGTCCGGGGCCAGGCTATAATAATGTTATATCACATCCAGCAGCGGCCATGCAGTCTGTAGTTCTATTGATCAGCATTATATATGGCCCACATAGCAGATTATATTAAATGCTCACCACCAGTCTTCAGTTATAGAATATAGGTTACCCCATAAGTTCTGCCATAGGCTATATTATGGGGTAACTAACATTACAGAACTGCAGACTGATGGTCAGCTCTGTGGGTCCAACCCCCTCCATAACCGCATCCAAAAAAAACTGTAACTGGTCCCTGGTGGAAAAAAGGTTGGGAACCACTGCTCTAGTGACCTCCATGTCCAAGAGAGTTAAAGGGGTTGTCTCGCTACAAGGATTGCTTTTTATGTTAAAGGTCTTGCAAAAACAAGTCATTTTGCAATATGTGTCCATTTAGGCCGTGTTCACACGGCTTATTCCCGACGGATTTGTGAGCCGTATTGAGCTCACAAATCCGCCGTGAATAAGTGCATGTCACTTTCTCCCCCCGCGGCGGATTCGCCGAGCAGGGAGGAGCGACGGAATCCACTGTTCTCTATGAGAGCAGTGGATTACCGTAATGACAGGGACAGATTGGCACCGTACTGAAGCGCAAATCCGGCGCGGAGTACGGCGCCAATCCGTGCCCAAATAAGCCGTGTGAACGAGGCCTAACAGTGTCCTACCTATTCCTAGATATCCCCTCTTGTATGGGCTGCATCAGCTCCTCAGGTTGCTATAGCTACAGACTTGTTCCATCTCTCCTGATAGGCTACCAGCGCTGGTTGCTATAGCTACAGACCTGGCTTCTACTGCAGCCTAGTGGACGCCAGTAAATACACCCCCAAATTCAAAATGAAACCAAGAAAACAGGACTGAGCTAAGATGAATCAATGTAGTGAGACAATCCCTTTAAGGGAGAGCGCAAATAATGGTGGCCACATAAAATATTGACACTTTGGGCACAATTTGCCCATTCTCACTTAGGGGTGTACTCACTTTTGCTACCAGCGGTTTAGGCATTGATGACTGTATATATTTACACTGAAGATATATTTACACTGTTATATAAGCTGTACACTGACTGCTTTACATTGTATCAAAGTGTCACATCTTCAGTGTTGTCCCATGAAACATATAATACAATATTTACAAACACGTCAGTGGCTCCTCACTGCTGTGGATACTGTATGTACACAAGGACAGTCCTCCGCTGACCAGTGCAGCAGCAGCAGCATCCTCACACTATTACACACTACACTTACACTATGTGCATGTTCCAGCAGTAATATGCAATAGCCTACAAGGCAGATGAGCGCTTCTCCCCGCACTTTGGACCCTCCGCTCCGGTACTCACCGTGCCCGCTCCTCTTCCTTGTGTAACATTCACATGCACGCGCCCCCACAGCAGCACATTGCATAACGTGAGGAATAGAGGGCTTTCAGGATGACGTCATGCGCGGCTCATTTCCGGGACATTGTGGGGAGGCAGCGACACCTGCTGGTGCAGGAGGAAAGCGATCAGTGAGGAGAAGTTATAGAAGGAAGGAAGAAGGTTAGTGATGAAGATGCAGAACCTGAACTGTTGTGTCACCAGCACCTTGTCCTACAATAGTCAGTAATCATCTCTACATATTAGTACAATACATAATATTAGTACATAATATAGTGATTCACAAGACTGCAACTCTTCTACTGTCCCAATGGAAGGAATGATCTCATAACAACTCCAGGTTTCAGCTACTAATGTTATACATCCAGTAATGGAAGCTGATGTCACACCCACTGCCCCTAGCTGGGACCTGTAGTGGTAAGTGGCAGCCTGTCTTGGCTCTGACAGCAGTGACTGTAGGCCCTGACTAGGTCACACAGAGGATGTGGATGATACAGACTCTAGGTCCACAATACACCTCACTATTCTTTTGTTTCAGATTTTAAAGAAATTAAACAGGAACCCTGTCACACTTGGTTCTTTCCCTCTCGGTGCTAAGATTCCGGCCTTCACAGGGGAAAGCTTTCTAACTTATAGAAGACAAGAAAGTGCAGGGAAGATGATGGTAAAGACAGGGAGAGGAGATGATGGAGATAAAGAAGGAAGGGAAAGGGTTCAATGATGGAAGCAAAAATGCCAAGTGCTGCAGCCGCTCCTGTGGAGGGAGGTGTGGACTGATCACAAAGTGATCAAGGAAAAAAAGGACGTTCTATGATACTAAAAAAGTGTATTACATGTAAATAAAAGGAGTCAGGGATTAGTCGGGTTTTAGTTTCCTTTTATTGTGTTTTATATAATAAAGGAACAAGATTTCTCAATAATGAAGTCAATGCTTTTTGGATATTGTCACTTAGGGTTATTGACAGCAGAAGAGTAACATTCTGATGAAACCACATTTTGGTTTTAGATCTATAGTGTTCATACTCCTTGAACTGTTCCTCATTTTTAAACCTTACAGTCACAAACTTAAATGTATCTTATTGATATTTTATGTTATAAAGTAATACAAAGCAGTATTTGTGAGATATAAAGAAAATTATACATGCTTTTCCAAGTTTTTGCAAATAAAAGAACTGAAAATTGTGGCGGGCACATGTATTCAGCCCCCGTGTACTCTGATAGTCCTCAATAAAATCTAGTGTAAGCGATTGCCTTTAGAAGTCACATCATTAGTAAATGGAGTACATCTGTATGAAATTTATCTCAGTATAACTACAACTGTTTTGTGAAGGCCTCAGAGGTTTGTGAACAAATAGCATCATGAAAACCAAGAAACACACACCAGACAGCTCAGGGATAAAGCTGTGGCAAAGTGTATTGCAGGGTTAGCTTCACAGCTCGGCCGGCAGAGTCTGTCCACAGGACAACTATTAGTTATATATTCCACAAATCTGGCCTTTATGGAAAAGAGGCAAAAAGAAAGCTTTCTGAAAGCAGGCCTTGCAAAAAGCTATGTAGGGGGCACAGAAAGAATGTGGAAGAAAGTGCTCTTGTCAGAGGAGACCTAAATGCCAAATGCTATGTGTGGAGGAAAGCCAACACTGCACATCGCCCTGATCACACCACCCCCACTGTGAAGCATGGTGAAGGCAGCATCATACTGTGGGGATGCTCTCAGGGCCGCCAACAGAAATTTCAGGGCCCCATACAGCTGAAGCACCTGGGCCCCGCCCTGTAAACACCACCCCCAGCAACTCGATCACCCCGCCCCCAGCAAAAAAACGGCCTCTAGGACATTAGTGCGCCTATTTTACAACATTATACAGTATGCTTAAAATAACTTTATTGTGTAGTACACCGTACAGAGAGTCACATTCTGTCTGTCTTTTCCCACACATCTGTCTTCTCACATATCATGACAAAGGGCTAATTGCTCCTCCATTCCCCCCCGACCCACTACAATATCCCCCCATTTTTCCCTTGGTCAGACCTCACCCCCTTCTAAAATAAACCCCAGAAAGAAAAAAAAAGGTAACTCCTATCAAGGGTCAGGGGTTCCTCCTTTTACAATCAGGGAAAGTGTACACTCCCACTAAAAACTCCAATAACCTACAACACCACCTATGGGACCACTTAGGGGTCAGAACCAACTCAAGTACTCACATTCGTGAATACGCTGTCCTCATAGAAAAAAATAACCAGAACCCAGGGATTACCGGGGACGTCCTATCTGATGAGTCTTTCTTTTCTTTGAGTCTTCTTTTTCCCTTCTCTTCCCCCACCCGTTCTACCCGCCATTGATTTGTCCTGGCCACAACTCTCCTGCGAAATTAACAAAAATTATCTTAAAAACCCTAAATTTTTAAAACATTTCTTTACCTTTTCCCACTCTGTACAAATTTCCCAGGGGGGAGAAGGGTAGGGGCCATAACTTAGAGGTTATTTCCTAGGGTTTGGAAAGGTGGGGAAGAACAACCCCCCTGGGATAATGCACCATTATGGGCTGCCCCCCTAACAATTTATTCCAGGGTAGGTAGACAAGACCCTCGTGGGTTTGGCAATGTGGAACCCCGGTAATTAGTAGGCCCTTTAGGTTTGGAAACCCCCCGGTTTGGGGGTCCGCCCAGGGGGTTTGGGGGGGTACTAGCCATGAGCCCCCTTTTGTTATGGCACTAGGGCCCCCCTTTAGTATGTAAGCGTCGGGGCCCCCTTTGTTTTAGGCGGTCGGGCCCCCTTTATTTTTAGGGGGGTCGGGGCCCCCTTTTAGTTTGTAGGGGGCCAGAGCCCCCTTTATGTTTGGGTGATTCGGGCCCCCCTTTTTTATTTTAGGGGTCGGCCCCCTTTATGTTTGGGTAGAGTCAGGCCCCTTTTTTTTGATAGAGTGGGGGCCCCCCTTTTGTTTAGGTAGAGTCGGGCCCCCCTTTTTTTTTTGGTAGAGTCAGGGCCCCTTTATGTTAGTTAGAGTCGGGCCCCCTTTTATGTTTGGGTAGAGTCGGCCCCCCTTTATGTATAGGTAGGGTCGGGTCCCCTTTGGGTTAGGTAGCCAGGGCCCCCTTTAGAGGTTGGGTACCGGGGCCACCTTTGAGGTTAGGTGCCGGGCCCCCTTTAGAGTTGGGTAGCCGGGCCCTTAAGTAGGTAGAATCGGGCCCCCCCTTTTTTAGATAAAGTTGGGCCTTTAGGTTAGGTAGCCGGGCCCCCCTTTTAGGGTTGGGTAGCTCGGGGCTCCCTAGCGTTAGGTAGCCGGGCCCCCCTTTAGAATAGGTACGTCAGGGCACCCTTTAGAGTAGGTAGCGTCAGGGCACCTTTAGAGATGGAGGTCAGGGCCCCCTTTAGAGATAGGTAGGTAGGGCCCCCCTTTAAGATAGGTAGCGTCAGGGCCCCTTCAGTGTTGGGTGCCAGGCCCCCCTTTTGGGAGATAGGTAGCGTCAGGGCCCCCTTCGAGATGGGTACGTCGGGGCCCCCTCAGCGTGGGGTTTACCCAAGGGACCCTGTGGAGTTGGGTTTAAGTTGGGGGGCCCCCTTTTAAAGATTTTTTATGTAGCCGGGGCCCCCTTCAGGTTAGGTAGTCGGGGCCCCCTTTTTGAGATGGGTTTAAGCCGGGGCCCCCCTTTTGAGATGGGAAACCGGGCCCCCCCTTTTAGAGAAAAGGGTAGCCGGGGGCCCCTGTAGAGTTAGGTAAGTCGGGGGCCCCCTTTATAGATAGGAAACGTCGGCCCCCCTTCGGGGTTAGGAAACCAGGGACCCTTTAGAGATAGGTAGGTTCCGGGGCCCCCCTTTAGAGATAGGTTCGTCGGGGGCCCCCTTTAGAGATAGGTAGCGTCGGGCCCCCTTTAGAGATGGGTACAAAGGGCCCCCTTTCAGGGGTTGGGTAGTCGGGCCCCCATTTAAGAATAGGTAGCCAGGGCCCCCTTTTAGAGATGGTTTAGCATCGGGCCCCCCTTAGGGTTAGGTACCCGGGGCCCCCTTTGTAGGGTTGGGTTTAAAGTCAGGCCCTTTAGAGTTATGTACCCCGGGCCCCCTTTTTGCTTGGGGTGGGGCGGGCCCCCCTTTTTGCTTTTAGGTAGCCAAAGGGCCCCCTTTTAGCGTTGGGTAAAGCCCGGGGGCCCTGTAGAGTTAGGTAGAGCAGGGCCCCCTTAGGGTTATGTACCGGGGGCCCCCTTTTTAGCGTTAGGTAGGCGGGGGCCCCCTTTAGCGTTGGGTAGCCCGGGCCCCCTTTTTAGCTTTTGGGTAAAGCCCGGCCCCCTTTTGAGTTAGAAGAGTCGGGGGCCCCTTTGGGAGTTATGTAGCCAGGGCCCCCCTTTAGCTTTAGGGAGCCGGGGCCCCCCTTTAGCGTTAGGAAAAAGTCGGGCCCGGGTAGAGTTGGGGTTAGATTTCGGGGCCCCCCTTTTAGAGTTATGTACCCAGGGCCCCCTTTTGGTTGGGTACCCAGGGCCCCTTTAGGGGTTAGGTAAAGTCGGGGCCCCTGAAAGAGTTAGGTACGTGGGGCCCTCCTTTAGGGTTAGGTGGGGTTTTCCAGGGCCCCCTTTGGGGTTGGGTTTGAACGGGGCCCCCTTTGGGTTTTAAAGGTGGGCGTCGGGCCCCCTTCAGCGTTAGGGAGCGTGGGGCCCCCTTTTGAGATAGGTGGGCGTCGGGGCCCCCTTTAAGATAGGTAGCGTCGGGGCCCCCTTTGAGATGGGTAGCGTTGGGGCCATTCACGTTGGGGTAGCCGGGGCCCCCTTTAGAGATAGGTAGCCGGGGCCCCCCTTTTAATAGATTGCTCAGGGCCCCTTTTAGAGTAGGTAGCGCCCGGGGCCCCCTTTAAAGATAGGTAGCGTCAGGGCCCCCATCAGCTTTAGGTAGTCAGGGCCCCCCCTTTAGAGATAAAATTGCGTAAAGGGCCCCCCCCTTTAGAGATAGGTAGGTGGGCCCCCCCTTTAGAGTTTAGGTAGCGTCAGGGCCCCCTTTAGAGATAGGTGCGTCGGGGGCCCCTTCGGGGTTTTTGGGTAGTCAGGGCCCCCTTTTAAGATAGGTAGCCAGGGCCCCTTCAGCTTTAGTAGCGTCGGGGCCCCCCCTTCAGTTTTAGGTAGCGTCGGGCCCCCTTCAGTGTTAGGTGGGGGGGGGGGGGTGGGGGGGGGGCCCCCTTTAGAGATGGGGTAGCGTGGGGGCCCCCCTTTGAAAAGGGTGGGCGCGGGGTTTCCCCTTTTCAACGTTAGGTAGTCAGGGCCCCCTTTAAAAGATAGGTACCTGGCCCCCTTTGAGATGGGTAGGGGCGGGGCCCCCCTTCAGCGTTAGGTAGTCAGGGCCCCCTTTAAAAATAGGTGGGCCAGGGCCCCCTTTAGAGTTTGGGTAGCCCCCAGGGGCCCCCCTTTTGTATAGGTAGCGTCGGGTCCCCTTTTAAAATATTTTAGCCAGGGCCCTTTTGAGATTGTAGCGTCGGGGCCCCCCTTTAGAGATAGGTAGCGTCGGGGGCCCCCTTTAGAGATAGGTAGCGCCCAGGGCCCCCTTTAGGGGATGGGTAGCGTCAGGGCCCCCCTTACCGTTTTGGTTTGTCTGGGCCCCCTTTAGAGATGGGTTTAGCGTCAGGGCCCCCCTTTTATAGATAGGTAGCCGGGGGCCCCCTTTTAAAGAGATGGGAAAGGTAAAGGGCCCCCTTTAAAAGTTAGTACCCGGGGGTCCCCTTTAGAATGGGGTAGTGTCGGGGCCCCCTTTAGGAAAAGGGTAGGAAAAGGGCCCCCCTTTTTAAAATGGGTTTAGCGGGGGGGCCCCCCTTTGGGAGATTTTTTGCGTGGGGGTCCCTTTAGGGGAAAAGGGTATCGGGGCACCCTTTAGAGATGGGTTTTAAGAGTCGGGGCCCCCTTTTTAGAGTTTGGGTAGCTCGGGGCCCCCCTTTAGAGAAAGGTAGCCGGGTCCCTTTGAGGATTTTTAAGGGGTACCCCGTTCCCAGGGCCCCCTTTTAGAGTAGGACCCCGGGGCCCCCTTTTAGAGATGGGGAGCTTTTCGGGGCCCCCTTTGAGAAGGTAGCCAGGGCCCGCTTCCTTATATATTTTATAAAAAAAAAACCCAAAAAAAAAAACAAAACAGCCATCCCCTGACTCCCCGCTCCTTTGGCCGCTCCCGGCCGCCCCCGAGCTTTCCCGGGCCGGCCCCTGCCGCCCTGTATAGGGGCGGGGGTTTGTTGTGACGTAAAAGCGCTTTAAAACATCACTGTGGGGGCCCGGAGCCTGGCAGGGTAAAGGCCAAATGTTCACCCTGCCGGGGGAGTTAAGCGGAGCGCAGGCTAGTGGCGCTGTGCTCCGCTGCCCACCGCGCAGCCCCCGGGAGTGGGGGACATCAGTCCCCACTCCCGGGGCCCGGGCTCTGAGCGTCGGGAAAACCCGGGGGCCCCCCGGGAAAAGAGACCGGAGCAACGGGACTGCCTCCCGGGGCCCCCCCGCAATCCCGGGGCCCCCACTGTGGGCCACCTGAGCCTGGTTCGGTTGGGTGCGCCCCGGGGGCTGCTCTGTCATAGGAATAAGGGGGGCCCGCCCTTTCAGCGGGGCCCCCTTTTTTTACAGGCCCCATATAAAGGGGTAAACCCGCTGAACCCCCCGAAAAACGGCCCCGGATGCTCTCCAGCAGGGAAATGGGGAAATTGGTTTAAAGTGGGGTAGGAAGATGGTTTGGGGGCTAAAAAAAGAGCAATCCTTTGGGGGAAAAAACTTGAAGGGAGTATAGGTTTTTCCTTCCCCGCAGGATAATGGGCCCTAAACTACGCCCAAAATATAATGGGGAAAGGGGTTTTCATCAAAGCACTTTTTATGTGTTAAAATGGCCCAGTAAAAGTCCAGACCTAAATCCCCTTGAGAACTGTACCGGGTTTTAAAAAAACTGTTTTACAAAAAAATTTCCAACCCAATCTGACTGAACTAGAGCCCATTTTGGGAAATAAGAATAGGAAAAATTAATTTTCCAAACCTCTAGATTGCAAAGCTGTAGAGCATCCCCCGATGAACGTTCCCGCTGCTTTGAAGCAAAAAGGGGGTCCACAAAGAAATTTTGGGGCTTATTCATATGGGAAAGTTTTTTTAGTTTTTTTAATTTTTCAAAGCAAAGTTTTTTTTTTTCTTTACACTTCACACATACTTACTACTTTGTGTTGCTCTAAAAAAAAAATAAACATCAAACATACATTTAGGTTTGGGGGTAAAGTCTACAAATAAGGGGCATTCAAGGGGGTGAATACCCTTTTTAAAATCACGAATAAATCCTGAACCAGTAAACATTTTTTCCATTTCTAAACCCCGTTTCCCCGAAAATAAGACACAGTGCATTTTTTTAATGTAATTTAGAGTTTTTTCTGCTTATGCTTTATGGTTGTTTAAAGAAATCACTACAGTATATTTTTACATTTGATGGGGTTTTTTTTTGACAATAAATGTGAATTATTGTACATAGAAAAATAATACATCCACTGTCTTATTTTCGGGGAAACTTGGTAGTTTCCAAAAACAGAATTCAACACAACACACCTGTGTAAACCAATTTGGCCCCTACCCCAGAGGAGAAACACTGCTGCCCCCCTTGATTTTTTACTTCTGCAAATTTGGAAAACATTGGGAGAAAATGTCCCCAAACAAAGGGGCCCCTATTTTTTGGGGTACCTTTTTGCCAAAAACCTTTTGACGCCCTATTCCTTATAAATTTCCTGTAATTTTACCAAAAATAGGCCCCATTATATCCGGGGACGACACATAGGAAAAGCCCCAAAAAAGGCGCAATTTAAAAATAATTTGGGAAAGAAACCTGTTTGCCCCCCATAACACAATTTCACCTATCGAGGCGCATTACATACACTACAATTTAACCTATCAGCTTGAATTTCGCCCAAAGCAAACCTTTTTTGGTTTCCCTTAATTTACTATGCAAGGTAAAACCAACGCCCCGATTTTTGAAAGGATTGTACTTTCAGGCACACTTTACACCGATTAAACGCTCCTATACGGCGATACCAATTTTTTGGGGACAAGTCCCCCCCTTTTTTTTAAGTCAAGCCAGGAAAGTGGGATCCCTGGGGCACCCCCAAAGATAGGGGAAGCAAACCCCCACCAGGGACAAAGTCTAAATAGAAACCCTTTGGCCCATTTGGGGAAAAGCGCAAACACTGGAAAGGACTTAGCTGTGGGGTACCCCCAGGTTGCTACCCCTGACATGGCTACTCTCAGGGACAGCCAAAGTGCCCGAAAGTAGGCCCAGGGGGGAGAGGGGACGGGTTTTCAGGCAGGGGGCCAAATGATGACCCTGTAGCAAAATCCCTAAACAGGTAAAAAGAAACACAGGGAAAAAAGCAGGAACCAGGATGTCCCGTAAAAACTGGGGAACAGACAGCAATTAGATAACAGGGTCAAAAGTAGAGACATCACCAAAAATCAACAAAATGAAACCCCGAGCAAAAGGCAGGGAAATTCCTTAAATCCCAGGTGGTAAAGGTCACTGGCCAGGGAATTCGGTACTGTCCCCTTTAAATAATTTGGGGACTGACCACACCCTACCTTAGGGGGGGCATTTGGGATGCACAGGATGCAGGCAGCAGCGAGCACCGGAGCAGGAGCGAGGACAGGTGAGTATGTGGTGGCAGAGGGGATGAGCTGCAACATGGACATAGCACGTCTGCATTCTGAAGCAGGTTTTACATTGAAACTAATGTAGTTACACAAGAACATTCTTAGATACGTGTTTGGGTCAGAAAAAAGTACTCAAACACGTATCTAAAAAACGATGCATGAACATCCCCTCATATATACTGCTACAACCTCACTTAATCATAGTAACATTAGTTTGTGAGGCCAAAAAAAGGCAGACATACATCAAGTTCAGCCTATTGTGCTGAGGCAGCCTATTTGTACTAAGGCAAAAGAACCCAAAAGCCCCCATGAGGTAGAAGCCAATTTTCGTCATTTTAGGGAAAAAATTCCTTCCCGACTCCAATCTGGCAATCAGAATAAATCCCTGGATTAATGACCCTTCTCCAGAATCCTAGTCACTATGACTTGTTATATTATTGCACCCTAGAAATGCATCCAGTCCATTTTTGAACTCTGTTAGTGAATGTAGCATGACAAGTTCCTCTGGCAGAAAGTTCCACAGTCTCACTGCTCTTACAGTAAAGAATCCATTTCTTTCCTCTTGGCGTAGAGGATGTTCCCTTGTTCTGGATGCAATCTCTTTATTGATCTTTAATATATTTAAACATATTTATTATGTCCCCTGAAGCCGTCTTTTCTCTGAAGTAAATAACCCTAATCTTGCTAATCTTTCTGGGTATTGCAGTGCACCCAGTCCTTTTATTACATTGGTCGCCCGCCTTTGTGTCTGTTCAAGCTCTGCAATGTCTTTCCTGTGCACTGGTGCCCAAAACTGTACACAATATTCCATGTTTAATGATAGATTGATGTTCTTATCAAGTTAATTATAACACAGATTTATTGGTTTCACAGGTCTGCAGATGCCACATGGCTGTCTACTTGGATCATTACTATAGTCTAAGGCTATGTCTACACAGCATATGCTAAAATGCCGTCCAAAATTCGATGGGATTTTAACATTGCTGTACCATGGTTTTTGGTGCGGGTTTGTGCAAAAAAATGCGGTCGGCTTTCAGATTTGTCGCCGGCCCAGTATATTAACTGTACAGGAATCCACTGGAAGATAGAACATGTTTTATCTTCTGGCAGAGGGATGACGATTTAGAAATCCCACAGTAGAAAATCCATGCTGTGTAGACTACAGCACAGATTTTCTACTGTGGTCTAGGGCACAGGATTAAAGTCGGATTTTGCAGATTCTAAATACTGAATCCGCTTAAAAATCCTCTGCTATGTAGACATAACATAAGACTGCGTACACAGCAGAGTGTAAAATACTGGTCAGATTCTTTTTAGAATCCCACCAGTATTTTACAGTAAATTTTTCTTTTTTTTCATTCTTTTTAACATGTTTTTCAGATTTTTGGCACCCCCTGTTATAGAACAGTACTATAATCCGCCGTTTTCTGGTGAATTATTGAACATTTTAAACATTTTTTGGTTGGATTTTGGATTTCAAATCCGACCTCAGAAAATCCGAGCTGTCTAGACTACAGCTTCGATTTTCTATTGAGGTCTATGGGATGGTTTAAAGTTGGATTTTTGCAGATTCTAAATATTAAATCAGCTTTAAAATCTGACTGTAAACCAGTCCTGTGGATACATAGCCTTAGGCTTCAAATACACAGCGTAGGACAAAAACCATCGAAATCCCGACAACTTTTTGACCGATGCACGACTGCGGTTTTTCATAGTTTCATAGTTTGTAAGGCTAAAAAAGACAAGTCGTCCATCTAGTTCAGCCTGTTGTGCTAAATTGTTGATCCAGAGGAAGGCAAAAACCCCCAATGAGGTAGA
Organism: Phyllomedusa bahiana; assembly: GCA_025379985.1. Lineage (NCBI taxonomy): Eukaryota > Metazoa > Chordata > Amphibia > Anura > Hylidae > Phyllomedusa > Phyllomedusa bahiana. Next base: position 5,413 of record JAODAL010006432.1, on the reverse strand, counting down.
AGCCAATTGTCCTCATTTTAGGGAAAAATTCCTTCCCGACTCTAATCTGGCAATCAGAAAAATCCCTGGATCAATTGTAACGGGTGAGCGGGTAAAGCGGGTTGTGGACCCACTGGACCACTGCCGGGCTTGCTCCGAGGGGCGTAACCAAGTGGCCATCGGGCATAGGTATCTTCACAGAGCCTTTGATGGTAAGGTTGACTGACCCCAACAGCCACCAGGCGCCATCCCAGAGCAGTCCCCAGCAGTGGCAGCTGACCAGACAGGCCAGAAGTGCCAAGGCTAGGCACCAACAGAATAGGGACAGAGACAAAGCAGACTAGAAGTAAATATGTGCAGGTACAAACAAAGACAGGACAAAACAGATGCCAAACAGGAGGATAAGCAAAAGGTAAAGGGAACAATAAATAGACAGACTGCAGACACCAAGAACATAAGCAGAGACGTAAGCTAAACTCAGGCAAGAAACCAAGGCATGACCAGGGCAGGAACACAGGCAGAGAGCAAGGCAAGGAAACTCACAAGGACACAGACAGAGACACAAAGAGACCACATGGGCACACCGGACTGCTAACAAACCAGATCAGAAAACACAGCAACAGACTACACCAAGAGAACAACAAAAACAACAACATGACACAACAAGGATCAGGCCGCGAGTGTGAGGAGAAGCAGGCTTATAAACCCACAGGTGGAAGGGGATTGGCAGGGGAAGCCCAACCCCGCTGCACACTGTGGGAATAAAGGAAGGGAAGATGTGGCCGCCGCCCTCTATAGAGACAGGGAATCAGGGCAGCAGCCAAGATGGAGGAGCAGCAATCACAGGTGAGTAAACAGAGGCTACAGGAGCGCTCACAGCGGCACTGCACCAGGAAACAGATCTGCGATAGGAACATAGGTACGACTGCGGTTCGCAGCAGAGGCCGCAGCGTAAGGACAGGAACGTGGCACGGACCGTGACATCAATGACCCCTCTCCTGAATCCTAGTCACTATAACTTGTTATATTATTATGCTCCAGAAATGTATCCAAACCCTTTTTGAACTCGGTTATTGAATTCACCATGACAAGTCCCTCTGGTAGAGATTCCATAGTCTCACTGCTCTTACAGTAAAGAATCCCTTTCTATGTTTATGTAGAAACTTTCGTTCCTCAAGACGTAAAGGACGCCCCCTTGTTCTAGATACAGCCCTGTGTATAAATAAATCTTGGGAAGATCTCTATATTGACCTTAGATGTATTTAAACATATTTATTATGTCACCCCGAAGCCTTCTTTTCTCTAAACTAAATAACCCTAATCTTGCAAATCTTTCTGAGTACTGTAGTCCACCCAGTCCTTTTATTATTTTTGTTGCCCGCCTTTGTACCTGTTCAAGCTCTACAATGTCTTTCCTGTGCACTGGTGCCCAAACTGTACACAATATTCCATGTGTGGTCTAACCATGACTTGTATAATGGAGAATAATGTTCTCATCATGTGCATCTATGCCCTTTTAATGCACCCCATGATCCTATTTGCTTTGGCTGCTGCTGCCTGACACTGGCTGCTACAATTAAGTTTACTGTCCACCAGATTCCCAAGCCCTTTCTCCATGTCATTTTTTACCCAGGTTTTTCCATTTAACATGTAATCATGTAATGGATTTCTCTTCCCCATTGCATAACCTTGCATTTATCAGTGTTAAACACATCTGCCATTTCCCCCGCCCAGGCCTCCAACTTATCCAGATCCCCTTTTTAAAAAACATATTATCCTCTATTGTGTTGATTACTTAGAGAGCTTAGTATCGTCTGCAAAGATCGATATTCACTGTGTATTCCTGTGTAAGATCATTAATGAAAATGTTTTAAAAAGGATAGGGCCCAATACGACCCTTGTGGTTTCCCCACTAGTAACAGCGATGCAGTCAGAGTATGTAACCGTTTTAAATTTCTACCCTTTGTTTTCTGTCAGTGAGCCAGTTACTTACCCACTTGCACACATTTTCCCCCAGTCCAAGCATTCTCATTTTATTTACCAACCTTTTATGTGGCAAACCGTATCAAATGCTTTAAAAATCTAGATATATGACATCCATTGCCTCACCCCGATCCAGTCTAGCACTGACTTCCTCATAGAAGCTGATGAGATTAGTCTGACAGGACCGATCCTTCATAACCCAAATGCTGGAACGGCGTTAAAACATTTATTTTCAGTGAGATACTCCGGGAAATAGCATCTCTGAGAAAACCTTCAAACATTTTACCTACAACAGAGGTTAAGCTTACTGGCCTATAGTTTCCTGGATCACTTTTTGACCCCTTTTTGAATATTGGCACCACATTTGCTATGCGCCAATCCTTTGGGACATACCCCGTTATTAGACAGTCCATAAATATTAAGAATAGGGGCCTATCTATGACATCACTTAACTCTCTTAGGACACGTGTTTTGTCACTGATTTTTGCCGTTGGCTCATACAACGGCAAAACACAATATTTTACAACATGTTCCTAAATCTGCCGGCACCAGAAAACGAGCTGAAATAAACCAACCTGTATAGATGGGTGTTTTTTTCTATTAAAGTCTATGGGCTTGATAAACGGTCAGATTTTTGCCGGTTTAAAAAAACGTTTGTGTGTGCTGTGTGCACCTAGCCTTACATGCACAAAGGACCAGCACAGATACATGTGCTGAAATTGTAACTTTCTTCCAAGCATTCAATATCATATGCAATTTTCCTTTGTTTCAACAATTTGAAACTTTTTAATGGATCTCATTGTTACATGTTAGTTGCAACATTTTCTCATGATATTGTGGGAAAAATGACAAAGTACGCCATGTGAGGGAAGTAATAGGAACAGAAATAACAATTTTGGCAACACAACTTTTTACACGTGTCATTCCCCTCTCTCGTGTCCAGTTCATGACTTGCTCTTCTTATCCCCTAAAACCACCTCGCTGTCCTCGGCACGAAGAGAAGAGGTAATGTTAGAAATGGGCAGCAGTTGCAGCTGTAGTAAAGTAGTAGCTGCTGCCCTAAAACTGTGGGGAGCAGAGTCAAGCCATGTCAGCCATTGGGGTCCCATCAGATCGTGCCTAGGGGACCCTGCTGCAGAAGTGGAGAGTGGGTTTGAGTAGCCAGCAACAGTTTGAAATGTTTTTGGTTATAGCTTCTCTGCCTTTCGAATAAGATCAAGCAGATCATCTGTTCTTGTCGGTTTTGATATCTGACTCCAGTTTGATATCTGATACCTGATGCTGCCATGTATACAACTGGACATGTACCCACCTTGCCGAAAATGTATACAAAGAAAAAGTGTAGATGCTGCGTGTACACCTGGATACATGCCATACAGTGAAAAATATCGGCAATGTTTTAGGGTATTCAATATCAGTTTTTTAACCTCAACTACCATTATGGAAAATTGTTCTTTAACTGCCATTGCCCAAGAATATTGCACATTGTCATTGTTTCTGTCTTTATTTTCACTGTAATTTGTTTTTCATGCTATTCATGCCTTTTGTAGTTTCTATGCAGGTCAGTCCCTCTCTCCTACCTTTTACTCATATACAGCTTACATACATTATTCACTTAAATCACATTATCCTCTTCCACTGTAACACAAAAGGCAGCCTCTCCCTGAACCATCTGTTGTCTTTGTCTATTCTCCTGCTATTAGATACAGAACACATCTCTCCTAACATTGGTCCACCTTCTTGTACTCCAAACTTTAACTTCTTGCCCAGCATACATGGAAATCCTGCAAATCTGATTCATATTCGTTTTTTATCTGCTCTAGTCTCCTTTAACTGTACACTTAGGAACTCTTGTTCATTATGCACCTTACTTATGACTTATTCCGTTCACACTCCCTCAGATGTCTGATACTGCTTTCCCTGCTGCCATAACTTCTTAACACAGTAGCAGTCCTCTTCTTTGAAGCCATAACCTCAGACTCTTCCGCCCATATTTCTTGAATGTGGCAGTTGTCTACTGCCTCTTTGTCTCAACCCACTAATTCCTTGATTACTTTTCTGTCTGGCTACCCCATTTTCTCTCTTGTGAAATCTACTTACAGTGAAGGAAATAATTATTTGTTCCCTTTTTATTGTTAATCTGCCCCAAAAAATTGAAAATATATTTTAAGGGTAGGTTTAATTTTAAAATTTAGAAAAAAATATTCAAAATAAAATCCCCGAAAATACTTGTTCAATTATATAAATTTATTTGCATTTTGCGTGAGAAAAAAAAGTATTTTAGCCCCCTGGGAAAAACCCCCTTTTTCATATCCCTCTAAAAAATTTAAAATTTTGAGGCTGTCGTGGCAAATTTGGGGCTTTAATCCCTCCTGATTAAGGTTGGAGAGGCCAGGCCCTCCATGCCTTTTTGTGCTTCTTTTTGGCCACTCCCTTTTTTGCCTTGGGGTATGATTTGGGCTTGTTTGTTGGGAAAACCCAGCCACGACCCCTTTTTAATGTCTTGGGGGAGGAAGGAGAATGTCACCAGGGTTTACGGTCATGGCTCCATCAAACTCCCATTTAAAGCGTGAAGTAGTCCTTCCCTTAGCAAGAAACCCCCAAAAAATAAGTTTCCCCCTCTTTGGACAGTGGGGGGCGGGTTCTTTGGGATAGGGAGCTTTTTCTTCCCCCAAATACAGCAGTTGAGTTAATGAGTTTTGTTCCCTCTGACCACGCACTTCTCCAATCACTCACAAACATCCGGTGTTCATTGGGAAAGCCTCAAAGGGATGAATGTTTTTTTCTTGAGCAAGGGGACCTTTTGGGCACGCAGGATTTTAAACCTTTTCGCGTAATGGTTTTCCAATGGTTTTTTGGTGACTGTGGTCTCAGCTGCCTGAGATCATTTAAAAATTCCCCTGGTGTTTTTGGCTAACTCTCACCCTTTCCCCATGATCAAAATAACCCGCGAGGGGAATTTTGCATGGTGTCCCAATTTAGTCTTGACAGTCAATTTTATTTCTTCCATTTTTTTACTACTGCACCAATAGTTGTCTCCTTTTAGCCGCGTCTTTCTTATGGTTTTGTAGCCCCCTTTCCAGCATTGGCAGGTCTATGATCTTGTCCCGAATCCTTAGAAAGCTCTTTGGGCTTTCCCATGTTAAAGGTAAGAGTCTGACGATTTAGTCTGTGGAAGGATCTTATAAAGGTAAAATATTTAAGACAGCTGTCTGTAACGCAGGTAACGAGTTGATTAGGACATCTAAAGGTCTGTAGAAGCCCGAAATTTAATGGTTGGTAGGGATCAAAACTTATTTCCTCCTTAAAAGCAAATAAATGTATATAAAATTTTAAAAATTTATTTTTTGGGTTTTATTTTGGATATTTTGCTTCGTGAAAAATTAACCCACCCCCGAACCTCCGAGAGCCCAGGCCCCCAGATTGAAGGGAAGGGTATTTTTAAAACTTT
>JAODAL010006431.1:0-133583 GCA_025379985.1 Phyllomedusa bahiana | reverse complement strand
GGGCCCCACATTTTTTTTAGTTTTTTTTCCCCCTTGCTTTTAAACCCAGTCGAAACTTTTTTAATTTTTTCAATGACACAGTTGTATGAGACCTCGTTTTATTCAAAACAAGTTGTACTTTTTAAAGGAATAGTTTAAGCTCACTTATAAATTAACAAAAGCTTACCTGATGCATCTTAAAGAGAGCCTATCACATAGTTTATGCCCCCCTTGCTGAGGGCAGAACAATCTAGTGTTAGACCTGCTGTTCCCAGCGCTGTGTCCCTTATTCTGTAAGTCTGTCTTTTTCCAGTATTTAAGCTCAAACTGCAGTTTTCACCCAAAAGGTTTTCGAAGAGTCATTCAGAGTCAGTTTTTTCAAACCCTGCCCACATGAGGCTAGCGCCCCCCACCTAAACGATAAACCTTTTTACTTTGAATAGATAAAACATGTGAATAACTGTCAGTGGGCGGGGCTAGTTTTTGGGTGGGTGGAGCTAACCCCTGTTTCAGAATAAGATTTGGGGGGAAATGTTCTAAAATGCTGCATCTTAAGAAAAAGGGGGACACGTGGGGAAACAGCAGGTCGAATTAGTTGTGCTGCTCTCAGCAAGGGGGGGCATAATCTATGTGACAGGTTCCCTTTAAGTGCCTATATATTCTATAACTTAACGCCTGGAAGATTACCGAAACCCATTATACCTTGATGAATGTAGTGGTATCTACCAAAACGAAACCTGTCATTGTTTGTGTATTATCTTGTTCATATACCTTCTACCAATGTATTTTTACTTATACAACTGAAAAATAATGCCTGATTGTCGATACATTATTGTTAAAATACTTGAACATTGTTCTGATATCTGTCTATCATTGTAAAACTAATATTTTGGGTTTTCTCCCTTATTTGTTTTTTTTTTCCTTTGTTGAAAAATTTCAATAAAAATGTATTGTTAAAAAAGTCACTTATAAATTATTGCCGAATTTTTTTTTTTCTTTTTTACACCATTCACATTTCACACTTAATAACTTGTCAGATTTTTTCCCCCTTTTAGGGCGTGTGGATACCTTATATATGTGTGTAATGTATGCACCATTATTTTTTTTTAATTAAATATTTATTTTTATTTATATTTATTTTATTTTTTTATACTTTATTTTTTTATTTTTTAAAATCTTAAAGGGAAAAATTTTCTTTTTTTTTGGGTTTTTTTTTTAAAAATTCTAATGTATTTTAAATATTTTCATATATCTAATACATTATAATTTGTCACAGTTTACACAGGCAGCAATCAGGGCGCCCGCGTGTCCCCCTGACGCTGGCTTCTTCACGGGACAGACGTGGGGCCCCTCTAGGTCCCGGACTGACTGTGCAGCGTTCCCAGGTTCTGTCGGGTCACCGGAGTCCTGATCACCCGACAGAACAGGGGAAAGCCCTTTGATTATGCTAAGGTCATGAATCGAAGCAAACAAGGGGTTGAGCGGTGGGGAGTGGAGGTTCCTCAGCTCCCTGGTGCTTGCAGAGGCTGCGCTGGGAACAGAACTGTGAAGTACAGTTTTCTGTGTCTTATGAACTGAAATCCATTACTGTTACAATTTTCATCAATTTTTGGCGTTAATTAACTAAACCGGGCCCCATATTGCCTAAAAAGCCCCAACCCACTAAAAAGTGTGATAATGGCATAGAAAAACAGAAAAACGTGTTTCTGTGCCAAAATTTGCTACTTTTTTCTTCCAGAGAAGTGGCACAAATTATCCTCGCGAATACAGATTGTGCTACTCTGGCACATAGAGTGGTCATAAATGATACCCCTCTACAAGGAGTGGAGAGCAGTAATTGAGCCAGAGCTCTATAGCCTCTATAAGTAGAGGGAACTTGTGCTGCTTTTCTAGCTCTGATCAATGGTGAGAAAGTGGTTTAGAAAGTAAAACAAACTGTAAAGCTCAGATTCAAAGTGTTCCTGTTTGGGTATGTTTACAGGACGTATTTGCCCCGCAAACACAGTAAAACCATAGAATTAATTGACAGCTATGATTACCCGCTGGGGAAAGTGAATGGGACCCGGGCCGGAGAAGAGCGAGGTCCTTCTCTAGCACCTCAGGAGAGCATGTTCCTTCTAACCATGTAGGAAAAGCTGGAGAGGAGGTTTGCAGATTTGGGTCTCCACACAGAGTCCTCACTCTACAATTGTCCAAATTTTTTTTTTTTTTTTTTTTCCCCCCCCCCCCCGTTTTGTTTTTTCTTTTATTTTTTAAGTTGCAGTCTGTCTTCACATGGTAGGCGGCCCCCATCTAGACCCAAAACCCCAAATGTAATTTAGTTTTTCAAGAATAAGTTGGGAGGATTTAGAAAAATAGAGACCAACTAGAACAGTCCTTTAGTTTTCCTAAAGAAGAAGCAGACCACCAGAGGTCCAAAACCTAATGGGAGGGTTATCCATATACACGGGGTCATGAGGGAAATAGCCAAATTTTTTGTTTAGCCTAAAAATTTCCACTTTCCAAACATAGACAGAAGAAAATGTACATGTGTGACGGGGCTCCTTTTATCACAATAAAGTTCCCACCTCCATGTCATGGAAAAGTCCCTCACATGGTTCGTTTGCGGCCCTTTGATTTGAGGCAGTGATGGCAGCAGTCAGCAAACCTCACAAGAGACATGTAACATCCTTTGACCCAGAAAGATTTTGAAGCCATTTGGTTACAAATTTCTTTGCTGTTACATCTGTTGCAAGTTGCTGCATACACAGCTAATTACTACATTACAGGAATGAATTTGTTTTATTAGTGAATGCAATGAGATTACATGTTAATATAATCAGGTAGGACGGGATTCAGCAGATCAATATATTCAGGTTTGCATAATGTAATTAAAATGATGGGTGGAGATGATGCTGGATGACTCATTTTAAACAAAATTGATATTCTGTATATACCCACTTTCTATTGTCCCATAAAATGTACAAAAACAGTCATAACGTTACATGTTGCTTCCTCTCTCTCTATACTACACCTTCCACATTTTTCAATGGTCTCGGTAAATATTTCATAATAAAATAGTCTTTTCTGGGACTTTTTTCTTGAAAAACCCAATCAGCTAAATCTCAAAGACCTGTCATTCAGTCTGTGATTGACGGAAAATCCCAACCCAAATTTTCAACCCTTTTTCCTGTAAATATGTGTATTAGTGAGTCATGATGATTTGGGGCTATGCGCCTCACAATACAGTGCAGTTTCTAAGTCCTGTACTGCTCTTACGTTTTTTTTAGGTGCATGCGTGATTCGGGGCCGTAGCTCCTCCTTTTCGTACTGTGGTACAAATGTCCCGTACTGTCTTTCCCTTTTAGTGGGGAAAAGCATAAAAAAAGTCAGTTTAGGCCCCTCTACAGTACAGTGCGGTACTACAGTCCGATGCTTTACAGGGATTAGTGAGGTGTATCAGTGTTGTCAGTCTATAGGCCCCTTACAGTACAGTACAGTGCGGTACTACATGTCCTGTATGCTCTTACAGTTTAGTGAGGTGCATGATGACTGGGGTTGTGGCGCTGGACCCGAAGATTCTTCCGTTTTTTACCCGTGGGGCCTGAAGTCGGAGGCCAGGGAACCGGGCACATGATCATCATGTATATCTACACATGAAAGAGCATTGGAAAAACAAAAAAGACCCAAGAGTCTGGTGAGTGCTACATTACTTACCTAAGAGGACTTTTTCTGTGTTTTTTTTTATTTTTTTGTGCATTACCATTGCAGGAGGTCTGGAGAACTGAGATTCTCTCCCTCCCACTGCTCAGAATGAATCATGTGAGGATTCAGGAGCGAGCACGAACAGTGCGGAGGAGATGTCTTTAGTGAAGATATGCCCCACTATGAGGAGAAACCTGCCCTCTATATCAGAATCTCAGGCTGGAAAACTGCCCAGAAGCCTGCAAAACCCTGAATTGAGAAAACCCCTTTAAAACAGTTTATGCATACTGCTCGACAGCTGGGCGTGGCTCCCCAGAACCGTGGGTGTGGCAACGACGTGACATGTTATGCCAAAATCAGCACCAAAATTGCGTCACAATTCTGGCGTAGAAAGTAAGCCGGAAAAAAAACTTGTCTAAAAGCAAGACAATTCCAAATCTGCACCAATTTATCAAGCAGCTTGAGCCACTTGGCCCCGGGTGCATTTTTAGGCTTCCTGTCTAAGTCTACGCTGTCTAATTTCTAGACAGCGATACTAAATAATAATAATAATAATAATAATAATTTTTATTTATATAGCGCACAACATATTCCGCACACTTTACAAATTATAGGGTGTTCATACAGACATTCACACATTAAAAGAACTTACATATGAGACACGATGTAATGAGGACCCTGCCGCGAGAGCTTACACTCTATTATGTGGTATGGGTGAGACAAAGGGTTAAGAAGTGCTCAGTTTACTATGGTCCAGCCATGTTACATAAATAAAGGTGGTTACATAGGAAATTGGTGACCCACAGCCACCTGTACAGTACATCTTATATACAGATAAGTGCCTGTGAGTCCCTAGTGTAGGGAGTGACAGTGTTGATAGCAGTTAGGATCGTTGGTAGGGCCAGCTGAGAAGATGTTTTCTTCTCTCAGGGCCCTCTTAAACTGTGAGGGTTGTGAATGTGCTTGATTCTCCGCGGTAGCATATTACCATTAGGACCGGTGCTGCACGTGTAAATCTTGGAGGGCGGGCATGGGAGGTTCGGAATGATTGAGGAATGTAGATCTGATATCATCTAGCAGAGCGGAGAGCACAGGGTAGGTGGTAGACAGAGATGAGGGAGGAGATGTAGGGAGGAGCTAACAACTGTGGAGAGCTTTATGGGTGAGAGTGGTGAGTTTATGTTGTCACATTCTGTACTGGATGGGCAACCAGTGCAGTGACCGACACAGGGTAGGGCATCCAGTATGCGGCTGGAGAGAAAGACAAGCTTGGCTGCTGCATTCAGAACAGATTGCAGAGGGAGAGTATGCAGAGAGGGAGACCGATAAAGCAAGGAGTTTGCATAGTCAAGCCGAGAGTGAATAAGAGCAACAATGAGGGTTTGCGAGCTGTTTCCAAGTGAGAAAAGTACGGATTTTGGAGATGTTTCTTGAGTGCAGATGACAGGAGCGGGCCAAGGGATTGGATATAAGGGGTGAAGGACAGATAGAACACTATATTAACCCCAAGACAGCGGGCCTATCTGCCTAGGCGAGTTATAGGTGGTGCCACACACCTGACACCGGAGATAGCAGGTAGGGGTTGGTTAGTAGATGGTGGAAAACAAGAAGTTTCGGTTTTAGCTGAGGTTTAGTTTCAGATGGAGAGAGGACATGATGTCAGAGACAGCGGACAGACAGTCCACTGGTGTTTTGTATTCAGGGCAGGAGTGATGTCTCGGAGGAGGTGTATACACACTGGGTGTCATCAATCAGCACAGAGAGATTGTGTACTTGGAAGCCAAATTGCTGATGGTTTTGTCCAATGGGGATGTGTAAAGTGAAAAGAAAGGAGAGGACCCTAGAACTGATCCCTGAGGAAACACCCGACAGCAAGAGTAAGAGAGGAGGTAGAAACCAGCAAACTGAACACTGAAGGAGGCGGTCAGAGAGGTAGGAAGAACCAAGCGAGAGCGGTGTCCTGGCACACTGCCATGTGCTGAGCATGGTGAGGAGAAGGTACTAAATGAGGGCCGCTGTTTTTTTTCTGTATCTCGGTGCTTCTAACATTTGTTGCTTGTGCGATTAATCAATAAAATTTTTGTACTTTTTATTACCATTGTTTGTTTTTTTGTTATCCATAACATCTATATGTGTGTGGCTGTGTCTGATACTGCAGCCCCCACTCATGAGTACTGTACTAGATTAGCAGAACTTCATTCCACCTATTCTAAAATATCCCCAAAAAATTCCAATGCAAAAACATATTCCAGCCAACTAAAGATTCTGGAAAATGCCTTTAAAAGGGTTCTCCAGTTTAGAAGATGTATTTTTATGTAACCTAGTAGCAAATTCTGATTTAGCAGAGTGGGGTCCTTGTCTAGGATCCTTATCTCTTCGCCAAAATGAAGAGTGGTTACAAAGAGCGTCTCTCGCACTGGAGGACCTATCCTGTCCTGACAACCCATTGATATGAATGGACACTGTGTAATGTGGTCATTCCCCTTGTGGTGGTGCTGCAGGGAAATTGAATGTTTTTTGGTCACAGGACACAGCTGAGTGCCGGGGATCCAAGCTGGGAAACACTTTGGGTGACATGTCCCATTATTTGGGTGTATTTTGCACCTCAAAACTGTTGACGCTATATCGTCTATATAAATGAACTGTAGTCCACCAAAACTAGGCACATTTTATGCCAGGCACAACACTTTTGAATGCACCTAAAGTATGCGCATCAATATGCTAGCAATGATATGCTATGCGCCTCATTTTTAGTATGCGCCTAAACTAGGCGCATTAAATATGCTATACAAGACATACCACAAGCCAGATTTTTGACAGTTTTTTTATTCAGGCGCATTATACACTAATTTGTGAATGCGCCTTAAAAATGCGGGAAGCGTCTACTTTTCTGACATTCGTCCTCTTTTGACACAATCAGTTTATTTGTCAAGGACTCTTCTAACCAAATAGAATTGTTTCTAAGTGGACAGAAGTCCTTTAATTGCTTACAACTTTCCTTCCTATACATACAGTATTGGACTGGGGTGCCTAAGACCCACCATTCTGGCGGCCCACCTAAGGAGTATTTTATGGGGCCCACCTAAGGAGTATTTTATGGGGCCCACCTAAGGAGAATTTTATGGGGCCCACCTAAGGAGAATTTTATGGGGCCCACCTAAGAGAAATTTTTATGGGGGCCACCTAAGGAGAATTTTATGGGGGCCACCAGTGGAGTATTTTATGGGGGCCACCAGTGGAGTATTTTATGGGGGCCACCAGTGGAGTATTTTATGGGGGCCACCAGTGGAGTTGATTTAGGGTCCTCACCCTATAGCTACTGTAAATGCCTATTATACTTTGCCTCTCTCAAGGATGTATATGCAGTTTAAACGAAACTCCAGGTCTGCCATGCTCAACCAGGTGTTTCCTCTGTTCCCCTGTGGGCCAGTCCAAGCCTGCCTACCTACCTTGATAATATCCATAGACCTTACAAGGGAATGAAAATCTTAAATATGGCAGCCCAACGTAATGTAAGCTTTATACACAGAATTCCTAGGGCTTGTCGCCACGGTCCCGGTTTTCACCTGGTTTTACAGACAGTTTTCGGTTTTGAAAGCCATCTGTAAACCAGGTGTCAACCTTTTATACGGACTTTAATGTAAAATCCGTGCAACCTTCCCAACTGCACGGATTTTCCGCCGGACGTTTTTTTACTCCGCCGGCGGTCCGAAAAACATAGACCATGTTCATTCTTCCTCCCCGTTTTCGTACATGTGGACATGAAGGGGGAGGGCTTGAATCTGCAAACCACAGAGAAAAGCTGTCCCCCTACATCCCGTGTACCCGGCCCCTAAACCGAGCAATTACCGGTCGGGATTTCTGACCGGTATTTGTCCTGTGCTGTGTAAACGGCCCCTTATACTTGACTTTTACTTTTTGTCTTCAAAAATAATTATTGATTCCGCAAATAAAATATGTGACCTAACAGTGTCTACATTTCTACTGAGTACAGAGATTTTCCAGCCTTAATATATTGTGCTTGATTGCAGAACAATGACTCTGTATCATACTCCCGTACATGTTTTTCTCCACATCTACAGCTGGGAATCCACCTTCCAGAATGAGCGAGTCCCAGTGCAATCTGCAGGAGGGGGCAGGGGCTCCGCAGATCTCTTTTGTCGCAGGCTGCCTTTTTTAGTTATATTTACAAGAACATGCCAGCAGGCTCTCAACCTCTCCATGCTGCACACATCTCCGCTTTTCCTTAAAGTACACACACTGCCGTGATAACCGTTAACGTAATCCCACAGTGATTTGTCAACCACAATATACATGCGGGGCGGCCGCTCATGTCTCGCAGAGGCTCAATGTGAAAATGCTGCACAAAGTCACTTGTAAACGTCACTTTTTACAGTTTTACTCTCTATTCAGAGAATACATCACTTGTACTATCCTGAGAATGGAGCCCGCTGCCAAAGCCGCCTTATTTAGCCAAAAACAGCTCTATCTCTTCCCAAAGCACATAAAAACTGGTCAGTTACAGTAAATGTTTTTCCATCTTAATTGAAGGCTTACGCTTAGCACTGTTAAAGACTCCGTACAACCTTGTGCAGAATAGTAGTCAATAGACTTCTGGGGACATTGCTGTATATCTGTATATACAGCAATGTCCCACAGAAGTCTATTGACTACTATAATGCACAAGGTTGTACGGAGTCTTATAACAGTGCTAAGCATAAGCCCTTCAATTAAGATGGAAAACATTTACTGTAACTGACCAGTTTTTATGTGCTTTGGGAAGAGATAGAGCTGTTTTTAGCTAAACAAGGCGGCTTTGGCAGCGGGCTCCATTCTCAGGATAGTACGAGTGAGTGTAGGTGTTTTTTTTTGTTTTTTTTAAATTCCGAAAAAAGGTTTATTAAAGTAGAAAATGCAAAACAAGGCATATACATGTAATATAGAACAAAAACCATGCAGTACAAAGCATATGAAAAACCATTCAAAGCATATTTTAAAAAAAAAAAAAAAAAAAAAAAAAAAAATTACATAACTAGAAATTGCAATGCGCTTGAGCTGTCCATAAGACAGCCCAGTACTAATCAGTACCAATAGTAAGGTATGCAAGTTGAAAACCAAAAAATTAAACTATGCATGATAAGTGCGCAGACCTCAAATAAACTCCTGCTGAGAAGCAATTGAGGCCCAAAATAGACAACAAACAGACACGGAAGAGGGGGTACCAACAGCAGAAGACCAATACATAGGTGTTTTTTTGTTTTTTGTTTTTTTTTACAATGTTCAATTCACTGGTGACTGTAGTGGCAATTGTATGGTCAACTGATGTCGAGATGACTACTAGCTATGGAAGTGCTGGGGTAATAGCTAGCTATGAAAATGCTGCTTTTATAACTATGAGCTGTTAGAGGTTAGTTTCACACGGCACTGTGCGCGCCACTATACGCCGGGTGCTTTAGAAGTACAATGCCAGCCTCATCCACTTTCGTTTTCCCCGGGGCACAGTACGCGCTGGGAGAAACAAGTGATGTCACTTCTTCCCGCCACGTAATGGGGTCCGGCACAGAACGCTGTAGAAGTATGCGCTGCCCAGCACGCACTTCTAAAACACCCGGCTTATAGCGTCGCACACAGTGCCGTGTGAAACTACCCTAACAGCTCATAGTTATTTATGAAACCATTTCCATAACTAGTTATCACCCTGATACTGCCATAGCTAGGAAAACGTTTGCTTATCGTAGCACTCAATAACTGCTACGATTTTACCATAATTGCATGACGTACTTCAGGCGTATTGCAGCGCAATTATGCTCCGAAGTACAGCCCGCAATTACTCCGTGTGAACGTACCCTTAGGGTAATAAGTAGCTATGAAGTGTTGGAGTGATAAGTAGATGTGGGAGCATTAGGGTGATAACTAGCTACGGTAATGTCAGGGTGATAGCCAGCTATGGAAATGTCAGAGTAATAACCTGCTCTGTACTGATGAGGAGCAAGAATCCAAAACAGCTGTCTGCAAAACAGGTAATCTTTTTTTATGGAGGAGTTCACTTTGTGTTCCCACAAAGTGAAATCTACTGCACAGGTCGGTTCTCAGCTAGCCTCGAGCTGACCGGACATGGGAATGTGGCTATCCTCCTCATTTACTTCTATGGGAGCTGCTGAATATAGCCGAGCCCACACACTTGTCTACATTCGGGAGCTCCCACAGAAGTGAATTGAGAAGACGGCCGCAAGCCCCTCCCTCCTCATTCTCATGCATGGAGAGCCAATCTGTGAAGTGGACTTTATTTTGTGGGAACACCCCTTTAAATCTTTAGTCATGTTTCAAAGCTCTTTAATGAGTCGGATTTAAATTAAAGAAAAGCTACCTCCAATAGGTGGCACCATAGAGACAGCTTTCTTCCTTCTGACTGAGAGCTTATTTAAAAATTCAAATTTTCCCATGGAGCACTGCATGACCTATAGGTCTCCCTACACCTTTCGAGTGCTCTTCACAATAAAACACATTTCCCCTTCATGTTACTACTCTGGATCCCACAGGAATATGGCAATGAGACTACAAAGTATATTTGATATTGAGAGAAATTTGCATTTTCTCACTGGTATTGATACAAAACGAACTTGTCCTTAAGGTCCGGTCTATACTGCACTATTTTTTAGAATCTACAAAAATCCGACTGTAACCAGTGCCCATAGACCGCAATAGTAAATCTGAGCTGTTGTCTACACAGCACGGATTTTCTACTGTCAGATTTTTGAACCACCGATTTATAGAACATGTGGATTCTAGTGCAGTTCTATGCACTGGGCCAGAGGAAATCTGAAAATCGACCGGGCTTTTTGGCACAAACAAAAAAAAAAATGCGGTACAGCGATGTTAAAATACCATCGGATTTCCGATGCCATTTGGATATAGCCTAAAGGTTTATGCACAAGGCACTATTATGGGGCCCAGAGACTGCACTTCATTATACTTCTGATTTCATTTACTCAAAGCTCCAAGAGTTATTCTTTTGGGGAGTCTCTCGAACCTCACACAGCTGCCACAAAGTGACGTACTAATAGTCTCCAACCTGAAACCAGGGTTGTGGAGTCGGTAAGCCAAAGCTTCGACTCCGAATTTCCCTAACTCCGACTTCCTCATGCCTGCCGCATGTTTAGGTGATAACTTTACTGTAGTAAAATAATAACATCCAGCTTTTTATCACCTTATGATACAATAATCAAGCTATTTTGGTAGAACATAAAATATATGATTAAGATCGCTTAAGATCGAAACGCGTTGGATGTTATCCTTGCAAACTACCCGTCATGTGATGTCCACTTTCTTGTATTTGGATAAATAAAGTATTGAAGAATTTCTTTTATTCAACCCAGTGCGGATCTATCTTATTTGAAAAATACATAAAATATAATTTATTGGATACGACTTTAGAACACAAAAAAACTTTAATAAATTGGAAATATGCAAAACGCTGCAGTAAGTGGAAAAAAACAGTTTTCAACAAAAACATCCTGAATAATATTTGTGGAGTCTATGAATTTGTTCTGAGAAATAGTATCACCTCCATCAGATCCTCTTGATCAAATCTGATCTCATTATTTCCAGGCTACAGAACAGCCTCTCTACACTAACTTGGGTTAGGGGGAAAGCGGTGACCACAGAGACAACATCTCTAACAATGTCAGGGTATAAAGGAATTGCCTCATGCAGTCAGTTTTGATGACTAGTTGAACTCTTCTACTACTTTGAGAACAAGTGAAAAATTTTGCTGAAATCTGATTATTCTGTTTGCTAAAGGAGCGGAATCTTTTCCCCTGGGGTAACGCTTTGCCTGCTCCATGTCATCCAAATACTTTTCAAAATCAAACTCCTCATCTGATGAGGCTGAAGATATGGGATCAGGAGCACTGGCAAGATCCGATTCCTCTTGCACTTGGCACTGCATTGAACTAACAGGACCAATTTATTATATACTTTTGGAGTCGGTCCATTTTATAACAACTCCGACTCCACCAAAATGAACTCCGACTCCACAGCCCTGCTTGAAACAAGCTTAAAATAACCCTCCCTTTCTGAACAGTTGGTTAAATAATCGGCCTCATTTATCAAAACAGTCTCACAATAGGACTAGCCTTGATGACCACAGCAACCAATCAGGGCTCAGCTTTCATCTCTCCAGAGCAGTGTAAGAAATGAAAGCTGAGCTCCGATTGGCTGTTACGGGCAACAAGACAGTTTTAGGGCTCATCCCCTACGGCAGAGGACAAATACCAGTTGGTCTCCGCGATAAGCAGAGAAAAGCCCTCCCCCTTTCCATTCACGTCTGCAAAACCGCAAACCGTCTGAAAAACCGGCCGCAAACCGGTGGCGTGGGGACAAGCCCTCATATCTTCCTCTGTGACCATACAAGCTACATATAAAAAAGTGACTGTACAAGCTACAATTCACAGTTAACAACGATCAATAACAGCAAGTCATGTCCATTGCACTAAAAAAAGAATTTACATGGAGGCTAATACAACAGAGAAAGGAAGAAATATCTGACACAGAGGCCCCTATACCTGCATTTCAATAAATGAAATATTTTTCAGTTCATTTTCCATATCTAGAATTAACCTCCCAGAATCTTGGAAATGACATTTTAATGCTATTCTAATCAATATCTGCAGGAGTTCAGTGTTCACTGCATTATAAATGTACCAGGCCCTGGTCAATGAGGGTCATAATGATAAACACGGACTCAATAAATCACTTATTAAAGCAGGAAGCAGTAGCAAGGTTACATTCAACAGATAATGTCACCAGCAATACAAACACACATTAATTAGGATGTCTCACAAGTTGATAAGTCACTAGAGACGCCAGAGGACTGAGAGGTCACATTCTGAACAATCAGGGCTCGAGCTCACAGAAGCTTTGCAGGTCTTTACAGCCTTTTCATTGTACGGAGATCTAATACGGAACCTTCAGAAGTCCATAAAGCCACAATGTTCCTATACAATCCTGCATCTCCAACAGAGAAGACTCGCCACATGCGCCATCAGATGTGGCATTATGCGGGTATCCTGCCCTGAGGCTCGGTTCTCATAGGGCTTTTATGTGTATTTTGAATTAGTATTTATAAGCCAGAACAAGGGATGGGTCCAAAACACAGAAGAGATACAAGCCTTTCCATTATACTTTTCTTCACTTAGGTTTCATTCCTAGTTGTGGCTTACGAATACTGCTGCAGAACATGCATAAAAAAAAACACTGAATCACATTTATCAAGGCAACTGCAACAGAATTCTGGCTCAATTTGCACCAAAAATAATGTCATACCTGCTTTACATTACATTTATGAGGTTTAGACACCTCGGCGCCTCGTCTGACAAAAGGGTGTGGCAACGTGAAAAGGCGCAGTTAGTGGCATGTAGTAAGCTAACTTAAAAGTGATGTAAAGTTAGACTAGACAGTGAACACATGCGCTAGAGTTATCAACACTATGATAAATATGGCGCAGTGTAAGAGTGTAAGTCTACGTTTACACTATCGTAAGAGTTAAGACAGTATTGATAAATCTGTCCCAATGTGTAAACCCAGGAAGCAGTCTCAGCGCGGACACAGTCATTGGGAACCGCCACGGCACCGCACAGCATTTTCAATTAGCTTAAAGGGGTTGTATCGCTACAAAGATCATGTCTCAGATTATGGGGACAGTAAAAATAAGCACTTTTGGAATTGGTTTGCATTACCTCAGTCACTTGGTTTAGCAGATATGAGCTTTTCTATACATCTGTGTTCTATTTCTGCTGCTGCTGGTCGAGACCCGCCCCCTGGCTGGGTCCCGCCTTGGGGACTGTGGTTGGTTGGCTGACATGTCCTTCAGCCTGTTGGGCTACACCCCCTGACCGGAAACGCCCTGGACACGCCCGCTGCGCTGTGGTTGGCTGCCTGCACACTCTGTGTTTACTCCCCTCTGAGCTGTTAAAATCGATAGTGAAACCAAAGTCTGCTGGCTCTATACTCATTTCCCAGCTCTAGGGTGAATGATCTGGGCAATTAGTGGCTGTTTAACTCACAGATTCCCGTCATA
This sequence comes from Phyllomedusa bahiana, assembly GCA_025379985.1. Taxonomy (NCBI): domain Eukaryota; kingdom Metazoa; phylum Chordata; class Amphibia; order Anura; family Hylidae; genus Phyllomedusa; species Phyllomedusa bahiana. The sequence goes on along the minus strand of JAODAL010006431.1, from coordinate 119,842 downwards.
TAACAGAGTCTTATACAGGCTCCTACTTGTTAACAGGGGAAGAGAAGGGTAGGAGGGCAGTGTGCATATAACACAGTAAGACAGACTGCTGTCTGGTAAAAAGAGAGGGGGGGGGGGGGCAGTGTACATTCTCACAAGTGTTTAATCCGTTCAGGCTGACTGTATAACTGCTTATAGCAGAGCAAGGAGCTTGTGGAGTCAGCCTGAAGCTCTGCAGACACATGAAAAGCATGCAGGAGGCTGTATAGCTGTCCTCTGCAGACATCCTTCTGCTTCTACTGCCTCACCAGAATAGATGTCACAGGTCTGGGGACTCCCCGGGAAGACCGCCTGCCGAGGAGGAGAGACACGCCTGCCGAGGAGGAGAGAACGCCTGGAGGAGGAAGACATGCCTGCGAGGAGGAGAGCACCCCCGCCTGCAGAGGAAGGGAGGGGAGAGACACGCCTGCTGAGTGGGGGAGAGAGACACGTCCAGCCCGTGCGAGGAGGAGAGACCCCTGCCACTCGCTCGAGGAGGAGAGACCGCTCGAGAGAGTCTCCTGATTTCTTATTCAATCTCAGAGAATTAGCTGAACTGCACGAACAGTTCAAACGATAAAACCCTTTTTTAAGGGAAACGTGGTTTTGCGTCAAACACCATTGGGCCCATTAAAAAAATGTAGACAATTTAAACTTTATTGTTAGTGGCCGCACTGTGTTCACCTGCAAATCTATGCGGCCTCTTATTAAGCTAATTAAAAATGACTGGTGTGCGGTGCTTTTGGGGTTTGGCAACTTTGTGCGGGTTTTGGGACGTCAAGTATTCCAAACAAAGATTGAAAAGAATATAAAAGTTTCGGGAAAAAAATTTTTAAAGTAATAAGTTTCCCGCAGAGGAAGATACCACTTTAAAAGTGTGTACAGCTTTTACATTTACATCTTTTTATGGGACAATACCGAAGATATGACACTGCGATACAATGTAAAGTAGTCAGGTCAGCTTGTAACATGAAAACTTGGTTGCCCTCAAATTAATTAAAAATAGTCATCAATGTCTAAACGTGGGAAAAAAGTATGTAACCCCTAAGTGAAAAGGGGTCAAATTGTGCCCTTTTTGTCTTTTCCCCTCCAGGGTTTTTTATTTTCTTTTGTTTTAAAAGGCCCCTTGGTGTGAAGGGGGGGGAAAGGCGTTTTAAAATTTGGTGTTCTCTCTTAACTTTTCCCCTAGGGTCTTGGAAGTTAACATGGCCCCTTAGGGAAAAGAACTGCCTGGGGGTCAAAAAAAAAAAAAGAACTGTTGCCAAACATTTCATAAGAGGGCCCGGGGCTATAAAAAGATTGCCTTCTCGCCCACGGGATTAATAAAGTATACACTCACGGCCATTTATTGGGTACCCCTGTCCAATGTGTTAACACTTAATTTCTAATCAGAAATCCATGGCAAAATCAGCATTTAGGCATGTAGCTGGTCAAGACAATTCCCGCATTCAAAACCCAGCTCGGTTTGGGGGGAAAAAAGGGGATTTGAGTGCCTTTAAAAAATGGCTGGGTTTTGGGCCGAAGGGTGGGTTTAGTATTTCAGAAATGTGATTTCCTGGGGTTTTCCGCACAAACCCTTCTAGGGTTTACAGAGAAAAGGTCCCAAAAAAAAAAAAAACACCCGTGGCGGGAGTCCTGTGGGGGGAAAAACCTTGTTGAGCCAGAGGTAAAGGGAAAAGGCAGACTGGTCACTGAAGAAAGGCAACAGTGACCCCCAAATAGCCCCCCGTTACAACCAAAGGGGAGAAAGGGATTCTGAAGCACGACGGCGAACTTTTAGGCAGATGGGTACGAGCAAAGACCACCGGGTGCCCCCCTTTCGCAGAAAAGGAAACTGAGGTCCAATTTGCCAAGTCATCGAAAAGGACAGTGAAGTTGGAAAAAAATTGCCCGGTTGATGATCTCGATTTCTCTGCACATTCGGATGGTAGGGTCGAAAATTTTGGGGTCAACAACATGAAAGCATGGGTCCATTGTTGTATCAACGTTCGGGTGGTGGGGGTGGTGTCATGGTGTGGGGAATATTTTCTTGGCCCTCTTGGGCCCCCTTTGGTACAATTGGCATGTTGCAACCCACGCCTTCCTGGGATTGTTTTGACCCGTCCACCCTTAGACCACAATGTACCCACATTATGGCTACTTTGCAGGTAATGCGCCAAGCATAAAGCTAAAACACTCAGAGGTTTCTTGAACATGACAATGGTTCAGTACTCAAATGGCTCCACAGCACCAGACCCAATCAATAGAGCATCTTTGGGATGTGGTGGAACGGGAGATTCGCATCATGGACGTGCAGCCGAAAAAATCTGCGGCAACTGTGTGATCCATCATGTCAATATGGACCAAAATCTCTGAGGAATGCTTCCAGCACTTGTTGAATCTATGCCACGAAAAATTTGAGGCAGTTCTGAAGGCAAAAGGGGGTCCAACCCGTTACTAGCATGGTGTACCTAATAAAGTGGCCGGTGAGTGTATATAGGATGTTGTTTGACCCAGATCCTGATAGTTTACCTAGTTACAATTATTTGAGAAAATGGGAGACGTATCTGAATATACCTATTACTCAAGATACCTGGAAAACTATATGGCCAAGATCATTCAAATCATCCATGTATAAAATCAACTGAAATTACTCATGCATTGGTACCATACCGCATCTTTAACCCCAGTGTGTCCGATATGTGTTGGAGATGTCAAAGACAGAAGGGTACTTTAACTCATCTGTTTTGGGTCTGTCCCAAGATAAAACCTTTCTGGAGAACAGTTAAATTGCTGCTGATTTAAGTATTGAGTCTACAAATTCCCTTAAATCCTCTGTATTATCTTCTTAATGTTCCACCCAGTAGGATGAATCGAAAGTCCTCCAAACTTTTACTATACCTTCTGACCGCAGCTAAATGTTTGATAGCTGAACAATGGAAAAGTCAGAGTCCTCCCTTCATCACGGACCTTTATCTTAGGATAAAAGAGAAATGAAATATCTTACAGCTTTGTTAGATGACAAACTGGATCAGTTTAATAGTATATGGAAATTGTGGGACACATTCGCTATAACTAACAATATATAGGTTTATTCTCTTTCTAGTACTAGCATTTATGGGTAATTAAAGTTAGGAAGATACTTTGGCCCTTCCCCATTCCATTCCCTTGCATGTTTCTTGTCAATGTCTATTTTTTGTATGGTCTTTAATGTCGTCTGTATTGACTCAATGTGTAGATAGAATTTCTAGTAAATCTGTAGTACTAAGTTTCAATTGTTAACAATAAGTTTCAAAATCTATAGCTATATACAGCTGCATACCACCTTCAACTCAAATCCATTTTTTCTCTTTTTTTCTTGGAAGTTTTTATTGAATGTACAACGACAAGGTGTTTGTACTTTACTCTTCCTGTTAATACAAAATACAGTTGGAAAAAAAAAAAAGAAGATTGCCAACACCCTGAAACTGAGCTGCAGCATGGTGGCTAAAACCATACAGTGGGTGAACAAGAGAGGTTCCACTCAGAAACAGGCCTCACCATGGACTCAACTTCTTTGGTCAGCGTCATATCCAAAGACTGTCCTTTTAAAATAGACATATGAGTGCTGCCAGCATTGCTGCAGAGGTTAAAGAGCTAAGGGGTCAGCCTGTCAGTGCCCAGACCATACGCCGCACAATGCATCAAATTGTTCTGCATGGCTGTCATCCCAGAAGGAAGACTCTTCTAAAGATGAAGCACAAGAAAGCCCGCAAACAGTTTGCTGTTGACAAGCAGACCTGTGGTTTGATGAGACCAAGATAAACTTGCGAGCTACAGTTCATTGAAGGAACCATGAATGTCAAAATGTCCTGTGACATACTGAAGCAGAGCATGATCCCCTTCCTTCATAAACTGGGCTGCAGGGCAGTATCCCAACATGATAATGACCCCAAACAGAACTCCAAGAAGGCCACTGCCTAGTTAAAGAAAATGAGGGTAAAGGTGCTGGACTGGCCAAGCATGTCTCCAGCCCTAAATCCTATTTAGCATCTCAGGGGCATCCTCAAATGGAAGGTGGAGAAGCACAAGGTCTCTAACATCCCCCAGCTCTGTGATGTCATCACGGGGCGAGGAAGAGGATTCCAGTGGCTGCACCTGTAAAGCTTAGTAAACCTCATCCCAAAAGATTTAGGGCAGTGCGGAAAATAATGGGGGCCCACAAAAATATTGACAATTTGGGGCCCAAATTTTGTCCATTTTCATTAGGGGTGTCTCACTTTTTTGCCATCGGGGTTAGACATTTTATGACGGTGCGAGTTATTTGAGGGCACACCAAATTACACTGTTTACAAATGACTTCTTTTTATTTTTAAAAGTGTTTATCTTTAGGTTGTCCCCTGAAAATAAATATACAATATTTACAAACATGTGAGGGGGCTCATTTTTTTAGATACTGTATTATGAAGCTTTGGAAGATAAAAAGAACTTTTTTTAAAGGTATATTAAAAATATATTATTGTACCATTATAGACCCACACAAATTGTCAAAACAATATTTGCATGAAAAAACAGGAAATGCCCCGAAAGGAAACCCCCCACAGGAACCCGCCCTGTTAAGCCCTGATAAGCCCCCACAATAGACCTAAAAAAGCATAGGGTGTATAGACCACAAGTGTAGTCACCAGAAAAATGTTGCAAAGTAGCAAACTACCATGTATCAAATTCTACTAGTTGTTACACTGGTGAAAAAGAAAAATACGAGATGTAAAACCACATCTACAAATTGTGAAAAAAAGGCCAAATTTATAAACCACCTTTTATGGGGTTTTGAACGTTTCCCTGCAAGGTGAAGGCGGTTCAGAAAAAAATCCTCTGGGGATAGGGTACCCCATCACGTGGTAAATGGTACTAAAAGTACACCAAAAATATACAACAACTCTGGGGTAATAGAAAACGGCACCACCTGACATTGCTATAAGTGGCTAATGCAGCAGACATGGAGGTAAATGACTAAATACTGAAATTTTTGCATTTGGAATTTTTTTTCTTATACGGTGTTCAGTGTAGATAAACGATAAATGATGTTAGATTTTAATACATTGGACTTTTACAGACACAGTGATACTAATTGATAATAACTTTTGTTTTTTTATTTCTTTTATTTATAAAATGGCAAAAGGGGGACGGTTTCAACTTTAAAGAATTACTTTTTTTTTATTTTTAAAACTTTTTTTTATTTTTTACAGTTGTACTTATAGTCCCCATAGGGTATTTGGGTTCAAATTTGGTTAACTAAAGGAATACATGGCATTCGAGGACTACAATACCCAGTAAGGAATATCAAAATAGGGATTAGTTTAGGAAAAAAGATGGCGGTGACCTAATAACTGTATAAATAGGCCAATGCAGAGGTCTCTTCCATGATTTATAGTCAGGACTGTATCCATAGCAAAAGGGCATCCTCTACATCTAGAGGAAAAAATGGTTCTACGCCAGAATGAGATTCTTTACAGTAAGAGCAGTGAGGCCATTAAACTCTCTACCAGAGAAAGGAGTCATGGTTATTTAGCTCAAAATGAGTCTGGATAAAAAGTTCCAGCCATGATTGATGTTCTTCTCTTGGTGGCTAGGTGGTGTCTGTTGGCTGATTGGCTACAAGTTGAGGTTCCATTGATGGCAGCAGTTCTAGCCCAGACTTACCATTATCTCTTTCTAGACAGACTAGAGACCATGAGAGGCAAGAAACAACAAAGACATTTTTTAAGAAATGGAAGGTATTTATTTACAGCTTTCTAAATGAACAAGAACTTAGGGAATGTATGTTACCCTTTAGGTACACTAGTTGGTATCCGTCCTCTGACGTAACTGGAAACTTCGGTTCTTTAAAAATTCACAATTGTGAACTGAAAAATGTTTTGAAAGCACAGAAAGGTTTTCTATGGCAGAGAGGGCAGGTTTCTGTGTTAGGTACTCAGAGGAGGCATTAAAGGATGTGGGGGAGGAAGAGAATGAGGAGTTATTTAATGTTGCTTTTTTATATTAAAGGGTTTGCACGATCCTCATTTCATACCTCCTGTATCAGCTCTTTCAGCTCTGTGTGCTCAGAAGGGGGTGCGTGGTGAGATTTGTTTGAATTGCATGTCATGTACCACTGCAGGATGTCATCACCAGGCCTTTCCTCTCTGTAGGAAAAGAAAGGTCGGTTTATGTAAAGCATTGTGAGGAGCTGAGAGATAAAGTTTTTGCCTACAGGCACAAGTGTCATAGGTTCAAATCCCTGCAGGAACCAACCAGTGCTTTTTTTCTCTTTCTCTATGCACAGACCTGATTGAGGTTTCCTTTCCTTTTTAGTTTATTAGCACTGTTTGACTAATTACTAAGGAGTATCAGAGAACAGGGAGTAGAATGACAGCACCTGGGGTTTTGAACACTCACTAGAGCTGCATGAGAGAGAGGTGGTGGTCTGATCATGTGCGGCCAGGACTGAGGAGCTCTCAGCCATGGTCGTAGCCCCTGGAGACGAGCTTTAACAATGTATCACTAAAGAAACAGCTAAAACAAAAATCTGAGCAGAATTTTTTAATAAATAAATGAATGGCGAAAATGTTTGTTATTTCATTTGCAAGCTTCCCACGTCAACAGTTGGTCTCCATTTTCTTATAGGAAATATTCAGTGTAGACATTTCAAAGAGGACTTTCTGGGCTGTGTTTCCCATTCCTAGTATGACCTTTGTGTATGATAATTGAATATTTTGGATTCTTAATGATGTATCTTTGCATTTGTCTTTGAAAACCAAATGAAGAGATTTGGAAAAAAAACATGGGTCTGGATGTCTATCTTGAGTGTAATCTTACAAGTTATAGTTACAGGGTTACTGGAGATGGGTCATTGATCCAGGGATTTACTGTGACTGCCAGCTTTAGAGTCAGGAAGGATTTTTTTACCCTTCAGATGTAGGAAGCTGGATTTTTGCCTTTTTCTGGATCAAAATTGCAGGATAATAGGTTGAACTGGATGGACTTGTATCTTTTACAAACTCTGTCATTATGCTCCTATGTGTCTTAAGAATAAGTCATTACTATGTATTCCTGAAACTCCTTCCCAATATCTGATGTACATTTACTTAAAGGGGTTTTGCCACGAAGTGAGTTCCTTACCTCTAATCTGTTCAGGAGAAAATATAAACAAAGCATGCTGAGTCATGAATGCTGCAGGGGTGAGAGGGATGGGGAGAGCCGAGAGCAAGAAGCAGGGAGCGTCTCTAAAGTTTTACTCAAATAATACATTACTACCGTGGATTCTCTATACAGCAGACAGACTCATACACGCACTTTTCTTCCCCCAAGCCCCTTGCAAGCTCCTTCATGTTCCCCTGTCCATCAGAATAAGAAGCGCATACACGCAAGCGTGGCCAGATCAGCTCCTGGTCGTGTCTAATGTAAACTAAGAGGGACTGAGAAATGCTGTAGCTCTCACAGGCTTCACTTTTTGTAATAACATATATTTAGAAAAGTGATTAAATACCCATTTTGGAGGATCCCACATCAACAAAATACATTATACAATAACCTTTACAGTTCAAATTTTTTCTTATTTTAAAGATATTTTAATTTAATGTTTATATTTTTTAATTAAAGAATACTTTCTATAATTTAATTTTTTGAACAATTAAAACCAATTCTAATCATTTATTTAAATTTTCTAAAATTATTTTATAACTTTAATTTTTTTTTTATTTAATATTATTTAATTAATTTTAACAAATAACATCTATTTAGGTTTTCCTTTGACTTATTGTTCTAATATCAATTATATTTTCGATTTTACCAATTTCTTTCTAATCTTTTTATATGTGTTTTTATTTAAGGATCATAACTATAATTATAATAACAAAAAAATTATATCATTTTTAAAAAAAGCAAAACCAACCAAAAACCCCCCCAAAGAACATCCGACCCCTCACCAATAAGAGAAAAACCGAACAAATTCAATACCGACCAAAAACCACCTCATAAATCTCAAAACAAACTCAACCAAACACATCTCTAAATGCCCCACCCCAAAAAAACACCCCACTCGACCAACAAAATCAACAATAAGAAACTAAAATTGACAAAAACAAAAAAAAACCAACCCAAAGAAAAAAAAAAACAACACAACCCAACCAACACCAACACCCACCAACACAAATAACAAAAAACCACAAAAAACACAACACATAACCATCCAGAGCACCACCCCCCGCCCCACTAAAACTACCAAAAAACCAACTCAAAAAACCACAACCACAAAAACACCAACAAAAAAACCCGAACCAACACCGACAAAAAAAAAACCAACAAACACACCACCATAACCTAAACAACCAGAAGCACAACACAACTATCAACAACCCACTCTACACCTACCACAAAAAACGCCAAACCATCACAAAAACCCAAACACACATAAACTAAAGAAAAAACTCCACCACCCCAACCAACTACCAACCCAAAAAAACAACAACATAACAACCAAAAAAAAAAACAAAAACCAAAAATCCATATGTGCACACCACAAACCCACACCACAACACAATCTAACAAATCCAATAACTACTCCCAATGCAAAACAACGCCCCCACAAAACCCATAACAAAACAAAACTCAAACAAAACAAAACAAAAGCACCACCCTAAAAACCACCTACACAACCACGCCAACCACACCCTCCCCAATCCCCTTCAACATCTCAACTAAAAACTCAACCAAAAACAAATAACAGCCCCTCACCGACGCCAACAACCAACAACCCAACACCCCAAATCAAAAACAAAAACTCACCACAAAAACCAAAACAACCACAGACTCGAAAACCCCCAACAACTACACCCAAAAACTCAAACCCACCAACACCAAACTACCAAACGCCCTCGCCGCCATAAAACCGCAATACAACCACCAAGCTAATAACACAAACAAAACCACCCAAAACCCCATAAACAAAAACACAACACAATCCCCACCATAAAAAACAATAAACCAAAGCAAAGCAACCACCCCCAAACCCACCATAAACAAACTGAATCCACACAACCACAACCAAACCCAACCAAAACCGCCAACACAAAAGACCAAAAAGAAATATAACCTTATCATTACACATCACACAACTAACCCCTACCCTAACACAAACCAAATCCAAAACCCAAACACCCACAACATAAACATCAAAACAACAACACAACCATAAACCCCCCCAACTCTCAACAAACCACAACATCGATATAAAACAACAACCAAACCCCAACAACAAAAAACCAACCTCAAAAAACTCCCCCAAAAACCCAAAACCCCAACAAACAACCACACAAAACTAAACCTAAACCCTAAAAACAACACAAACAAAAACCAAACTATAAAAAAACGACCAAGCGAATAAACCAACCAACTAAACAAACAACAACCCCAAACATACAACAACCAAATTAAACCACCCCTAAAACCCATGAACCAAACCCAAAAACAAAATCCAAAAACAACATCCAACCAACAACCCGCACACCCCTCCAGCCTAATAACTACAACAATCAAAAAAAAACCTAAACAAAACCCAAACAATAAAAAACCCTCCCAAAAAAGACACCACAAAAATCACGCAATAAAGAATAAAAACCTAGACCAACCCCTACAAAAAAACAACCTCCCCCCAAATACTAACATATAAACCCCAAACAAAAAAAAATCAACTCATCCCCCATACTTCGAAAAAAACAAAAAAACCGCACACTCCCAAACTATCCCACATCATCAAACCGAAACAACCACCACGCCCAAAAACCAAATCCCAACCCCCCCCTAACACTCTCATCCCAACAACCTAAAACCATCAAAACAACTCCACTAACAAGGCCAACTGCCCAACAAACACACCCCCAAAAACACCAAACACAACAACCCAAACAGACCGTAAACCCAACAAACCAACAAACCCCTCCCCCCTATCAAACAAACGAAACACACTACCGCCCAAAACCAAAAAAACATACAAACACCGACATCACACCAAAAAAACCACCTCAGTAAACCACACAAAACCCGCTAACCTACCAAAAAAATTAACAAAAACCACAAAGAAACCACACAACAAAAACACCACCCACAACACTCCAACCTCACCCCACCAAAACCCAAACAAAGCCCCCCAACCAACCCCTTGACAACAACAAAACACCCCAACACCCCAACACACCAACCAAACCCACAACCCATCAAACCCAACCAATCTCCCACCAACACCCCAACCCCGCTACTAAAACAAACGTAATAAGCAACAACACCACGAAACTCCCAACCAAAAAACACAATCAACAACTAAGACAAACCCCCCCCACCCCCAACCCCAAACAGACCAATTAATCACCTAATAAAAACCACACCATCTTAATAAACCACCACAAAAATCACAAAAAACCAGACACAAAAAGAAGAACAAAAACCTACCCATCAAACCCTCCCAAAACACCGACCTAACCAACCAAAAAAAAGACACCCCCAACATCCCAATCCACAATCAAAAACCAACCCCATGAAAAAAAAACCCACAACCAATACTAAAACTACCAAAAAACCCAACCCACAAACCAAACACACCTCACCCCCTACACGCCAACATTACCCGTTACCAAAAAATAAAAAAACAACCTCCCCCAAAATACTACAACCAAACCCCAAAAAACCAACCACAACAACCAATAAACAAAACCCACAAACAACACCACACTAAAGCAAAAACTTGACACACCCGCCCACACAGAAAAAGCCAAGCGCAATCCAATCCTTCACCTAACAACAACCCCACCACACCAAAATAAAAAATAACACAAAACAAAAAACCCCCACCAAAACAACCACACCAACCCAAATTCTAAAAAAACCCAACACCAGAACAAATCAAACGAATCCACACCTATAAAAAAAAGCAAAAACAAAAAATCAATCTGACACGAAGCAAAGCCCAAACTCAACCTCCCCCCCACAGAAGCGATAAACGCCCCAATAACACCACAAACAGAACCAACAACCAACGCCAAAACAAACAGCACCCAAACACCAACCATGTAACCAAAAACCCAACAAATGAAAAAAACAACCTCCTCCCCCAAACACAAATCAAAACCCACTCAAAAACATAGACCATTCAACAAAACAACACCCCAACAACCAAAATCCCACAACACCAACCCAAGTAACACGCGCACCCAAAAACAAAATAAACCAGTAACCAACACACGCACTAGAACCCAAAACACAACAACTCCGCCTCCCTAACAAAAAAACCTCCAAAAAAAAAAACACCACTTCCCTCACCAACAAACCAACATAAATCAAAACAACACATGATAATCCCAACAAACCCCCAACGCCGAACACCACCTAGAAAACCTAATACACATAAAAAACCAACCCCTCAACACCAAAAACAACAATAACCCCCCCCCACTATACAGAACTTCACCACATTCACCACCCCAAAAAAACACCCAAACCAAAATAACTCAAAACACCCACCCAACCCCACTAAACCAAACAACCACCCCCTACACCCTACTATACCAACTCAACCAAAACAACAAACCCCCAAACCACCCACCAAAAACTAATAAAACAAAACACAACCACCACAAAATCCACATCTTAACCCCCCCAATAGCCATAAAATCAACATAACCACCACAAAAACCAAAACAAACTAAACAACCAAAACTACGTCACCAGCAAAACATATCCACAAATAAACCAAAAACAAAACATCACCCCTCAAAACCTAAAAACCCACACAAAATTTCCACTTCCCAAACAATAACACTAATTAAAAATCACAACAACACCCAAAAACTATCAAACCAAAAAACCACCAAAATAAAACAAAAAACCACACCAAAACCCAAATAAATCAAAAAACAACATAACACCAACAACCCTAAAAAAAAAGAAAAAACCAAGACATGCACCAAAGACCTTAAAGAAGAAAAGCCAAAACAACCAAAAAATCATTCAAACAAAAGTAAAAATACAAACCTCCACACCCAAAACACTCACCCAAAATAACCAAACAAAAAACTAAAAAATCCAACCAACACAACTACCCAACTACCCAAAATACGACCAAAAAAACAAAACAAAAAACCAAACAAAAACAAGCCAAACCCCCACACACCAACAACCCACTCGTAAAACAAGACATATCAAAGAAAAACAACAACTCCAATCCCCAATCGACCAAAATATCAGAAATCCAACACAAAAAACCAAAAAAAAACAGACACTAAACATCAACTACAAACACTTGAACCCCCTACCAAAGATAACCAAACCACCAAAAAAAGACCAAACAACCCACACCAATAAACAATCAAAACCCTAACAAACTAAAACACCACAATACACAACCGCAAACAATAACCCAAAAAGCACAAGCCCATACCCCCCCAACCCCCACGCAAAAACCCACCCCCCAAACCAACGAAAACACAACACCCAAGAACCTCAAATAACCCAACCAATCTCTCTGAAAAAACCAAAAATAACACACCGCCGCGTGCACCAATACCAACCCAAACGAAACACAAATAAATAAAAAACCACTTCCCACAAACAAACCCAAAACCTAAAAACACCCCAAAAAAACAATCAACAACCCAAACAACCCACCACGAAAAATCCTCCACCCACAAACAAACCTTAAACAACTATACAACAAACCGCCCACATTCCCTCCACACAAAACCACACCCACAAACAAAAACCCCCAAAAAAACACCACAAAACCCAAACAATACACAAAAACAAAACATAGCAAAAAACACCACCACCAAACCATATCACAACTTAATAACATCACACCAAAACAAAAGCTAGAATCACAACCCTTTCTAGAGACCACAAAAAAAAATAACTCAAAAAACCACCCAACCAAACACAAACAAACCCAAAAAAACACCCACAACCAAAAACAAAAACCGCCCAAACAACCAAAAAAAATCCGAACCACCAACCACTACCAGACCACAACACCAAACCCCACCACCAAACACCCAACCAACAAGCCAAATAAACAAAAAAGAAAAAACTCAAAAACACACGGCACCACCAAAAAAAATCGACCCACATCTCCTACACACCAATCAAAAAAACACCACAAAACCCAAACATAACAACAAACCACCAAATACCCAACTCTCAACACTACCTAACCACAACAACCAAAAATAGCAAAACACCCAAAAACAGACCCAAGCAGAACCCCACCCAAAATACCCCCAAAATAACAACCAACAAACCACTAATAACAACCCACCCATAACAACATCCTAAGCCAACCCTAAACCCCTAACAACCCAGCGCGTAAACCGAAACTACAGACGAAAACACAAAACCTATAAATCGAACCCCAACACAAAACCCAAAACCAAAAAACCCACACCCAAAACCAAAAAAACAAACCCAAATATAAAACACACATCCCAAGAAAAACAAACAAACAAAACAATCCAACAAACTTTGCCGCACTCAACCCTAAACCCAAAAAACAACAAAAACACCACCGATAACAACCCAAACAACTAACACACAAAACCTAGTAATCAACACAACCGACCTAAAACTACATACCAACCCACATCCAAATTACAAAACCCCCCACAAAAGCTCCACACGACAAAAAAAAACCAATGAAACAAGCCAATAATCTCAATAAAACTCAACAAAACCAACAACAAGAAACCTCACGACACAAAAAAACAACCCAAAGAAACCAAAATCACAAAAAACACACCCACAAATCCATCTCAACACCCTAGCCCGAACAACACAACACAAAACCGCCCCAACCAACGACAACTAAAACTCCAAGAAACAAGAAAAAAAACTAAACCCAAAACAACAACCTCACCCCAAAACCACCGTACCCCGAATCAACAAAACAACACTCCCCAAAAAACACCTAAAATCAACAAACAAAAACCACCAAACAATAACCAAACCCAACCAAACAACCAAAAACCAACAAAAAAACACAACAAACCAAACAAACCACAAAACAAACACAAACAAAACAACAAAAAACCCAATCCTACAAACACCGCAAAACCCCAACCACAACACACACAAAAACTAAAACCAAATACAATAACATCAATACACATTACAAACACGACTCCAAAGCATACAACAACAACCAACCAACGCACTCAAAAAACCAAAACAAAAAGAAAAACCCCCTCATCCACCTAACCCACTCCAAAAACCAACAAAATAAAAAACCACACAACCTCTGCAATTACAAAGGAATAAGAAGTGCACAAAACCCAACCACCCCCAACAACAAACAAACTAGAAAAAACACAACACCAATCTAAAGCACCCCTCAACCAAAAAACCACAAAACCCCAACCACCCAAAACCAACCACAAAAACCCAGAACACAAATAATAATCCCAAACACCAAACCAACGAAAACAAACAAACAAAGACACCAACAAAAGAAACCCCAACCATAACAACACTAAACCCTCCGAGCCACAAAAAAAACCACCCTAGACACCCACAACAAACAACCAAAAACCAAAAAAAAAAAACACACTAAACCCTATCCCCCCAACAACCCAAACAAATACAAAACACAAAAACAAAACACCCCAAACCTTCCTAAACACAAACACCAAGAACAAACAAAACACAGATCACCAAAAACAAACCTAAACACAAAACCCACGCAAACACACCAAACCAACCCAAAAAAACCCAGAACAACCCTCCACAACCCCGAAAAAAAAAAATTAAAGAAAACACCAAACAAAAAAAATCAAACAATAAACACAAAAACCCACAACACAATATAATTCTCAATACTCCTTAACATTAAACGACCAAGCAAACCTCAAACAGTCACCCACCACCTTAAAAACCAAAAAACAAACAGAAAAAAACACCTCACTCAAAACAAACAACCAAAAAAAATTAAACACCCACGAAAAACACACGTTATCCAACCCCAACACCTAACCAAACACCAAAAACAAAACCCAAAAACCCACAAAACGCAACTCAAAACAATCAAATCCCCCGAACCAACCTCAAACTCACATAAAACAAAACATACACTAACCAAAAACCGCAAAAACAACCAAACAATCAACAATTACGAACAACCCAACACAAGACAAACGGATCCCAACCACA
Source organism: Phyllomedusa bahiana (assembly GCA_025379985.1). Taxonomy (NCBI): domain Eukaryota; kingdom Metazoa; phylum Chordata; class Amphibia; order Anura; family Hylidae; genus Phyllomedusa; species Phyllomedusa bahiana. Next base: position 104,641 of record JAODAL010006431.1, on the reverse strand, counting down.
AAACTAAAACTCAATAAAATAACACACAAAACCCCTAACCCCCAACAAAAACAAATCAAAACAACAACTACGATCAACGGTACACATCCACCCCCAGTAAACAAACACAACACATCATAACACCCTCAAATACAACAACAACTAAAAGACAAAAGCCCTTCCCATATAAAAAATAAAAACCATAAACACAAACCCACAGACCAAAAACCTCCCCCCAACCTCAACCCCAAATTCGACAAAAATACACCCCCACCTCAAATAACAACCTCACCAAACCTACACCTAAGAACCACAAACACCCCTCCTTAAACCGCATCAATCACAAAAACACCAAACCCACAAAGAAAGACTACTTCCCCCAACATACAATGAACACTAAAAAAATAAAAAAACCCCAAAACAAAACAACAAGCAACACGTGCAAAACGCACAAAAACCAACAACTGAACCATCCGCCCCACCCCTCCCCAAAAACAAAAAATACCAATCCTACCAACCGACAAATCCACCACAATAAAACTTACACCAAAAACAACTCCTATGCCAACGAAATACAACCCGCCAAACAAACTCCCCCAACCAAAATAACACAACAACAAACAAAAAACCCCCCAATTCACCCAGCCAATCAACCACAAACCAAACCGTCAAAAAAACAAAACTAAACACCATCCCCCCACACATCAACACAGCAAAAAAAAAATCAAACCCGAAATCAACAAAACAACAAATAACAAACAAAACCCCCAAACAAAAAATAACACACCAACCCCCGAACCCCAAGCAAAAAACATCATACAACACCTACCCCACACGCCATCAACACTCTAAACTCACAAGACCCCACAACATCAACTACCAAAATACAACATACAACCACCAACAACACCAAATACAAAACACCCTCCAAAACCACGCACAATCCTCTCAACCCACAAAAAACCGCAAAAACTCAAACCCCAACAAAAACTCGCAAAAAAAACTTATAACCCAAACAAACATCAAATAAAACCAAAACTCAAAAAAAACAACCCAAAGCCCCCAACACACCCGAAACCGAAACCCCCCCCCCCAAACCTACCCCCCCCGAAACCATTAAAAAAACCCAAACTACAATCCCCAATCAAAACAGGCCCCACCACAAAAAAATAACACGAATTAAAAACCAAAAAACCCAACATCGACAACCATAAACAAAAACACCAAAAACCCACTACCATAAACACAAAAAACCACAACCCCACCACCACTAACCACAAGCCAAACACAACACCTATCCCACACAACAAAAACCTCCCAAAAAAAACTCAAACCACAAAAACATCCGAAATCCAAAAAACCATCAACAAAACCAAAAGAAACAAACAACAACAAAACACGCTCCCCATAAACAACACCACCTTACACAACCCGCGCCAAGTACCAAGAAAAAACACCTAACTACAAACCAAAACACCCAAAGAGCACTGAACCAACCAAAACAAACCACCAGAGTCCCTGAAATCACAACCCAAACCCACGAACCAACCCAAAACCATATCAAAAAAAGAATACCCCACTTCAACGCACCACCCTAACAAAATCAAAGAACCAACCCGACCAAACTCCAAGAAAACCACCCCCAAACAACAAAACCCCTACCCCCCCCCCCCCCCACACCCCAATAAAACTCAATAACACTACAAAACACACTACACCCGCAATAAAACCCATACTTACACAAAAACCACAGCATAAACAGAACAACAAAACCCAAACCAACAAAAAAAAAACGCACCAAACGCATACCACATCAATCCATAAAACAACCACCAACCATAACCCAAAACCCACAACACCAACAATAAAAACATATCACAAAAGCCCAAAACCAACAAACAAAAACCAAAACACAACAAAATCCCTACCTCAAACACATACCTCCCCCTCGACCCACCACAAAAACCCCACAAAAACAACAACCAAACACACCAACACAAACAATAACCCCTTAACTAAAAACGAAATACGAAACCTACAAAAAAAAAACCAACAAACATAACCAACCCAACAGCAGAGTCTAACAAAAAATCCCTAACAACACAAAACCACACAACAAAAAAAAAAACCAAACCAAACAAACACTCAGAAAACCCCAAAACCCACACATAACCCACCACTCAACACACACACCAACCACAAAACAAAAAACCAAACCCGAAACAAAACCAAGCACATAAACCCCCTTTACACAAACAACCACATAAATCATAACACCACCTCCCCTACCAAAAAAATATCGCCTGAACCCCAAAACACAAAAAAAATCACCCCCAAACACCAACTCAAACACCCGCCAAACTTAACATCCCCCCCCCCCCCCCAAAAAAAACATCCCCAACAAAAAAAAACAAGCAATCAAAAACAATACAACAAGACACCAACCAAGACGCGAACAAAAATTCCCCACAACACCTTACCCCCCAAAACCTAAATCACAAAACAAAAAACCAACACTCCCACCCAACTAAAAGACAATAGCAATAAACGAGACGACCAACTAAGATAAACAACACCCACAACAATCCTCACCAACAACACAAAACCACAAATACCCCACCCACCCCCAAAGAGTCTAACACAACCCATAACAAACCTAACAAAACTCCAACAGAACAAAAACCAATACAAATAATTCACAACAAAAAAACAAACAGCCCAACGCCACTGCCCAACTCAAACAAACATAACATAACAAAAAAGAAAATACACCTCACGACTATTCGATAACTAACCAAAAACACACAAATACGAACCACAACACAAATTACTTGCCCCCACCAAAAAAACTATAACGTAACAATAACCTAAACATACCAAAACACCAAACCGCAAACAAAACATAAAAACAACCCCAAAACCAAACCCTACCCAAAAACCCCCCCAACCCAAAACACAAAAAAACAAAACCAACCAAACACCATAAAAACCCCAACACTAACCAAAAAACCCCCACTACCCAAACACAAAAACTCAACTCACCCACGCCAAAAACATTAACGACATAAACCTAAACCCAAACAATAAGAAAAAAAAAAACAAGCCCCAACACGAAACAAACAAACCTCAAAAAAATTCCAAAAACAACAAAATCAAAACCATCCCAAACCCAACCCCAAAACTCAAAAAAACCACAAACAAAACAAAACACAAAAAGAACCAAACCACCACAAACCACATAACAACCTAACCACACGCACAAACAACAACCCAAACACACCCAAATACGGTGTCCACCCCCGATAAACCAAAAAAATCAACCCAAATCAACCCAAAACCCCAAAAATAAAGCTAAAACCCTAAAACCCCACCAACCACAAAAACAAAACCTAAAATAACCCCGCCCCAACCTCCAAAAAAACCGCAAACCCAAACCTAAAGCCAACCTCAAACACCAAAACAACAAACACTAAAATAACCACAAACCCATCCAAACCCACCCAAAAAACCCCCAAACCCCATTAAACATCCCCCACCCCTTAAAACACTCCGAAAAACCCCAAAAAACACCCCCAACACAACCAAAAACAAAATCTCAAAAAAACCAACAAACAACACAAACCCAACAATACAAACCACGCCCAAACAATTACAAAGATAAAACCAGAACATCCTTTAACCCAACAAAACCCCGCACCCCAAAACACACCACCACCAAACCCCACCGACGACCCAAACCCACAAAAATAACCACCCTAACAACACCCACAACAACAAAACCCGACAACCACTACTACATGAAACACCCCTCAAAACAACCACCATCAACACCAACAAACAACTACATCAAAGACCATCCTGAAACCCCCTAATCACAAAGCATTTCACTCCCTACCAACCAAATACCCAACAACTACCACCACCAACAATAGAACCATACAAAAAAAAAACACTCACCCCACAAAAAATAAAATGACGGACCTCCAACAAAGCCCACACCAAAAACTCAACAGAGACCAACCCGTAGACAAACTCTCCAACGCAAAACAGAAACCAAAAATAGACAAGAGATACAAAAACCCCCAACAAAAACCATAACCAAACAAAACACCCCAACAAATTAAAACATACCAAAACCAAAGCACGCAAGACCAAAACCCCAAACACAAAAGAAACCACCACACAACAAGCTAACCAAAACAACATAACAACCAACAAACCACCAATAACAAACCATACAAAACAACAAAACACGCCAACCAACCCAAAAACACACAAATAATCAAAAACCAACAACACGATACAAACCAAACCCCAAAAAAATCAAACACCGAAGCCCAACGAAGCCAAAACCCCACTAACAAAAAAAAACCCCCTTCACAAACCGATAAACCCCGCCTAACTACCCAAAAAAACAACAACCAATATCAAAACATCGCCAAGCCAAAAAAAAACCAAAACAAAATTAAACCATACAAACCAACCACCACCGATGAAAAAAACACACCCACCGACAACAACACCAAACACATAAAAAAAAACCCACACCCTCAACACACCCCCCCCCCAAAACCCCACCCCCCAAAACACCCACCACCACACGAAAACCCACCAAAACAAAAAACCCAACAATGACAATACCCAAACCATTACACCCAACAAAACACAATCCAAACCACAACAAAGACACCACCAAACACCAGACAACAAACCCCCCCTAAACCCCAAACCCCCCAACCCCCCAAACTTCCAAACTACCAAACGAAAAAAACCTACAACACCCCGACATAACACGCCAAGAAATACCACACAAACACGAAAAAAAAACAACCCAACACTAAACCAAACTAGCAAAAAACCAAACCAATCAAAATAACCACACAGCATAATCAAGCAACCACAACGACAAAAACCCAAAACAACCCAAACACTCATCCCCGACCCACAACAACCCAACCCCAAAACAGCAAAAACCACCACCCCACTTACCCCAACTCCACATACTGCCTCACCCAACCAATAAAACATCCCACAACCAAAACCGCAACCCTACAACAACAAAGTCCAAAGCTCGAAATCCGAACCAATGACTACACGCAACCCACAGCCAACACAAAAAAAAAAATACATCCTCAGCAAACAAACAAGAACAAACCAATAGACCCCGAACACAAAAACCCACCAACACCAAAAAAAAAAAACAATTAAACCAAACCATAAACACCCCCCCTAACTCAAAACACCCCTCAAACGATCGCGAACCAATCCAGCCACACCCAATAAACCTGAAACAAAAAAGATAACAAAACAAACAACAACAACCAACACCAGAGAAAAGGGGAAAACCAAAGAAAAAAATATAAACACCCACCCAACATAAACAAAACCCCAAAAACTAATAGCCATCAGACAACAAACCCTTCCAACAAAAACCCTACAAACCTCCCCAACCCCCACAAACACCCAAATCACAACAAAAACAAAACACCCCGCATAACTTCACAACAACGAACACAACAACTATCCTAAAACTCTTAAACTCAAGAAAACATACACACCACATCTCCAAAACGCCTTAAACAAAAAACCAAAACAAAAAACAATACGCTCAAACACCAAACCACCAAAAAGAAAAACTACAACAATCAACACTACCAACCTATCCAAAATAAACCAACCCCCACCCCAATTCAAACACCCCCCAACCAAACCCATATCACACCCAATAAAATCCCAAACCAAAAACACAAACACTAGACAAACCAACAAACACACACCAAACATGCCAAACACCACCCAAACAAAAACAAAATAATACAATAAACACGAAACCTGGCCGTTGCCCAGACAATCACACAAACACACATAAACCCCACAATCAAGAATCCAACAAAAAAAATTCACCCCTCCACAACAGAAGTTATCACCAAAAACCTCCCCTCCACCACTTACAAACAAACCAAAACCAACACCAATCACCACCAAAAAGAAAAACAAAAAAAACCCCCAACCATAAACAATAACCAAACCCCAACACATAAAGAACCCACTAAATATACCTAACCCAAAAAAAAAAAATCTCAAACCACCAATACAAAAAACATCCTCCGCCCCAATCAAAATTCTACACAAATAAATAAACACCAAACAACAAAAAACAACCACAAAACACCAACCCTGAACCAACCCAAAGAACAATAACATCACAACACCCCCATAAAAAAACTCAAAACAACAAATCAAAACACACCCAATCATCCCACAATAGCACCCACAAGACTCTCCCACATCAATATCCGCCAACACCCCCAACACTTACATACCATCCAAGCGCACCAAAAACAACCCACCAAACACACCCAATAAGCCCCGCCAACCTAAAAACCCCCACAGACACAAAATACCACAAAAAACCCACACAAACCACAAGAACTCGCAACCACCCCAAAACTAACACGCACAAAAACAACCATAACGAGCAACCCCAACTCTCAAAAAAAAATCTCCCACCAAACCAAAACCCCAAACAAAAAAACCAATCAACACCCATGCAGAAACACAACACATATACACCCAAAATCCACCTCTCCTTCTAACACCAACAAAACAACCACCCGAAACCTCAAAAGATCCAAAAAAACCCAAATAAAACCAACACACCTCCAACTCTCAAAAAAACTAAAAACCCCACCTAAAAAAGACAGCTACCCATACAACCGCCAAATACAAACCTACCCCCCGTAACAAAACAACAAAACCCTCACCCGAACACTCAAAACGAATCGAACAAAACTTCCAACATCCGATAACCGAAATGACAACAACCCACCCCCAACCCACACCAAACGCAAAACACTAACCCAACCCCAAGTATTCACCCCCGCCCAAACCATCTGACTGTGTGTTCCTGCGCATTCTAGTTTCACACCCATCATTTATCCATCCCCTCCCCCCTCCCCCCTGCCCATCCATATAGCCTCATCCCAGTAGCCGAATCCAAGCCAACCCCAACATTGTGACCCATGCAGCTACGCACTACAACAACGCCAGCAGGCCACAAATAGAGCGGCGAAGCTTCCAATTTATTAACTGAGACAACACAGTGTCCCCTACCGTCCGTCCCCCATCCCTCCCAACACACCCTGTGACCAAGTGGGGACCGACACTATGAGTACATTGTCAAAACATGGGACAAGTACCATTCTCTGCCATGAGGATCAGAACCGAGCACCGCCAGCAGGAGTAGACCCGGGCCTAAAATACAACCTCAAGACTGATGGATCACTGCTGCCTAAATTAAAACCACCCAATGAAGTCGCCAGTACAGAAGATATATCACATGAACCCACCCCCTATGGCTGCATGTTTTGTTTGCATGCAGGACGATTACTTAATTTCAGTATTTCCCTGGAGGAGATGACACAGCATGTGAATAATAAATCCACGTAACAGCATTCCCCGTATCTACAGCAGCATGAATTCATAGAATAACACATTGCTTGTTTAGCTTATTTACCAAAATTTGTAGCCCAGACCATTAAAAAGTCCCTATCAGGATGAAGTGTGCCCAACACACCGGGCAAAAACCAAAACGACCATTTCAACAATGTCCTGTTTTATTCTTGAATACAGCTTTAAAGGGGTTTTCTCAGCACGCTGTTTCAACACGCTCACACATTTATGCACTTACTCTGTCTCCTCAGGTTGAGGGTGGTCCTGCAGCAGTGATTAGCATATTCAACTATGACAGTGCAGGAAATTATTATCTCTAACAAAATTGCAGAAAAAGCAATCCTTTTCAGTCCTCACAGCACTTGTACCTTTTGTTTAGTGAAGCTAATCTTGTTAGTTTGCTTGGAGCTCAGTCCGTCAGTGGGGTGATGTCCTTCCCTGCTCTCGGCTCTCTCAGGCTATGTTTCCACTGCACTGTTTTACAATCATATTTTTGGCGCTTTTAGGATTTTAAAAGCGCTGAAAATACGGTCGTTCGTGCAGCACCATAGATTACAATAGAAAAGACAGCTCGTCTCCACAGTTCGTTATTTCTATGATCGTCTTTCAGCGCCGGCGTATTATACAATGTGTTGTATGATACACCGGCACTTTTACTTTTCTTGCCGTCCTCCCATACAATACAATTGTATTGGCGACGTAAAAAATAAGGAGAAGCTACCGCGGTTTTTGCACAAAACGTGACAAAAACCGCGGTCCTGCATCGGAAAAAAAAATCCGCTTTCGGACGTTTTTTGTCCCGTGCAATGTAGCCATAGCCTTAATCACAGACATCAATTTGCTATGCAGGCAACCATAGAAACCTGTGTGCACTCTTATCTCATGACTAAAGTAAAATCTATTGACGTATTTAGAGCAAGTCTTCATTTAAAGGGGTTGTAAAATTATATTAAATGGTCTTCAGAATAAGAGGACAGTGAAAACAAGCAACTTTGCAATTGGGTTTCATTAGCAAAGCTGTCTTGTTTTCATAGTCTTCCTTATCTTCGTTTTCTGTAAACACTGTTCCCCAGTGCCGGTCGGATTCCCCCTCCTTTCATTTCATTGGCTGACGGCTCTACTAAATTACATTATGTCTGGCCCCCGGTCGTATTCACGGGAGCGTGCATTCCTGCCTCTCTCACTCAGAATAAGGGACCGGCAACATTTCACTCTGCACAGCCAGGAGCTGCACAGTAACACTGCAGCTGCCTCTACAATCAGAAAACAGCAGAATTGTGCTCAGTGCCTAATGCTGCTGCATGTAAACATGGAATGGAGGCAGATCTACGCTGCTCTGAATGAGTTCATAGAAGACTGGATTCAACTGTAACAAACCTCCAGCTGTGAGAGGAGAAGAGATCAGTGCTCTGAGTTCATAGAAGACTTGTCTAGACTGAATGCAGGGCTGTGGTATGTAAACAAACAGCTCTTACAAAATAAGACTGCATAGTGAGAGGACAGTGACATGTGGAGTAGAATGCAGGCAGAGAAGGGTTGGGGGAGAGCAGGGATCCCTTCCCACTGATCTCAAACAAACACACTGATTCAGGAGCGAGCACAAACAGTGAAGGGGGGGGATGATGTCATCCCCCTTCAGTTAAGAAACACCCAGCTGGGAGGGGAAGAAACGACCCTGGATTTCAGGAACTGAGAAATTGAAGCTACAAGAAAACAGCCGAACTGATGAAGCGATTCATCCCCTTTAACTGTCCCTTCATGTTGAAAGCTAATCTTTGTAGTGAGAAAACCCCCTTTAAGGTTGTGGTCATTTTTATTTTAAAATATATACTTATTTTTGACTAAAAGTAATTTACACTTTAAAATGTTCAATCTTTTGCCTTTTTCAGCTTCAAAATAACACAGTACATAGAAAGTTGAAGAATCTCATTTATAGCCAAATCCATCACAGATCTTGTCTAATATCTCAGTTTCCAGCCATTCCCTCAAGTGATCATCTAAGCTCAAGAAAAATCAAATAAAAAATTATCAGACTGCTATGTGCTGAAATACATAGTCCACTACAAAAGTATATAAACCCCTTGAACCATTCCTCATTTTTAAATGTTACAGCCAAAAGCTTCTGTGTTTTATTGATATGTTATGTGATATAGCAACACAAAGTAGCAAGTCTTTGTTAAGTATTAAGAAAATGAAACACGCTTCGCCCGGCGGGGAGAGGAGACGTAATCCATAGTTCTCTCTGAGAACTGTGAATTACCGTAATGAATGGGCCGTTTTCGGCCCGTAATTGGCGCACTTCGGCGCGTAATTGCGGACCGAAATACGGCCCATTTTAAGCCGTGTGAACATGGCCTTAGAGAACATTAATGAAGAAACAGCACCATGAAAAAAGGAACACACCCATCAGTTCAGGGATTAAGTTGTAGTAAAGTGTAATGCAGGGTTAGGTTTTAAAAATAAAAAAAAAAAAAATAGCCCAAGGTCTGAACATCTAATGGCACACCGTTAAATCCATCATCCATAAATGGAAGGAGTAGGGCACAACTGCTTACCAAAAAAGACATGGCCGTCCAGACAAGGAGAGCACTAATTAGAGAAGCAGCCAAAAGATTTGGGAGGTGGGCTGGGTGTTTTTTTGGGGATAAAAGTTGAAATTTTGTTTTACAATGACATACACTGTATTCTGTTTTATACTACTTTATATCTGACCAAGAAAAAGTTTATGGCTAAAAAAAAAAAAAAAAAAAAAACACAGCAAAAAGGCCCTGGGTCACTCAGAAGGAACTGCAGAGATCCACAGCTAAGGCAGGAGAATCTGTCCACAGGACAACTATTACTCATGTACTCCACAAATCTGGCCTTTATGGAAGTGGGGCAAAAAAAAGCTTTTTGAAAGCCAAGCCATGAGAAGTCCTGTTTGCACTTTGCAGAAAGCTATAAGGGGACAAAGCAAGCATGTGGAAGAAGGGGCTCTGGTCAGAGGAGACCAAAATGGAAGTTTTGGCTTAAATTGCAAACGCTATGTGTGGAGGAAAGCCAACACTGCCCATCACCCTGGGCACACCATCCCCACTGTGAAGCATGGTGGGGGCAGCATCATGCTGCGAGAGCCTTTGCTTCAGCAGGAGCTGGGAAGCTGCTCAGAGTTGATGGGAAGATGGATGGAGCTAAATAAAGGGCAATCCCAGTAGAAAACCTGTTAGAGGCTGCAAAAGAATTGAGACTGGGGTGACCCTAAACATACAGCCAAAGCTACAATGGAAGGGTTTACATCAAAGTATATTCATGTGTTAAAATGGCTCAGTCAGCCTATTTGGGGGTTGTGTATTTCCCCTTTTCTCCCCTTCCAGCTCCCCCCCCCCCTCCTCTTTTTTTTTCCATGTGTGTGTGTTTGTTTCGTGTGCTTCTTTTTAGACTTTTGTTTGCTCTTCAACTAAGGTTTACTTGAGATTTTAGAAAGTGTTACATGTTATTGGCATTGTGACACTCTCCGTTCTTATTACATTGCCCGTTTAATCAGGTATTTCATGTATCTTTGTTAATATTACATGATGGTTGTATTATTTGTATTTTGAATTTATGTTCCGGATGTGTGGAATCCTCCGCACGAGTTATTCCTATATGTATACGATTTCACATTTTCTTCGCTCCTGTATACATTTTGCATCACTTGTTTCCATAATTTTCTTATTCAATAAAATTGTTCTTGAATTTGAAAAAAAAAATAAAAAATGGCTCAGTCACAGTCCAGGCCTAAATCCCATCGATAACCTGTGAGGACTTTCCCCATCCAATCTGACCGAACTAAAGCTGTTTTGCACAGTGGATGTGAAAAACTGGTAGAGACATCCCCCAACAGACTGCAGCTGTTGTAGCTAAAGGTGGTCCTAAAGTATCAAAGTGTTGACTCAGGGGGGCTGAATACATATGCACACCACACTTTTCAGTTAATAATTTGCAAACATTTGGAAGAGCGCGTATCATTTTGTTTACCCTCAACAAATACTTGTTACATTGCCTTACTCTATCACATAGAATATCAAAGAAATACACTTAAAGGGGTGTTATCGTTTGAGCTGTTCAGCTAATTTTCTCAGATTGAGTTTGAAATCCAGGGGCGTGTCTCTCCTGTCAGCAGGCGTGTCTCTCCTCCCAGGAGGCGTGTCTCTCCTCTCGGCAGGCGTGTCTCCCCTCACTGAAGAACTGTGACATCATTTTGTATGAAGCAGGGGATGCAGAAGGTTGTCTGGATATAACAGCTCTGTAGCCTCCTGCATGCTTATTTCTGCAGCCTTGAGGCTCCAAACACCAGCAAGCACCTGTCATATGTCTTAGTTTACACACAAATGACGCAGAAAGCCAACAGATTTAACTTCTAGTGGTGTTCACCCAAATTGTACTGACAACCGGCAGAGACCTTTAATCAACTACAAGGACAAATGCCAGCTTCAACTAAAGATCTCTGCTTCCTGTCAGTGACATGTGAGTGAAAACAATGGGGAGAGAAGCAAATCAGCTTTGAGAGAAGGTCCTGCTCAGCTTGTAACTAACTTGGGCTGTTGGTGAAGCGGTAGAGCAGTGAACAGTGGTAGAGCATTGCTTTTACAACGAAGGGGTTTGGAGTTCTAGTCCCTCACAGAGCATATTTTTTTCCCCCCCTAAATTCTACACATATGTAGAGAGACCTAAAATATATATGTCAATCTCTATAATGATATATATACACATACATAGCTCCCCTATATCATGTCTCATCCCCCAGAATATATGCATTGTATCACATATGTTGGAAGTGCTTGGTGTGACTACTGTGACAATGGGACACTATATAGGGGAGCTTTGTGTGTGTATATGAATAAAATTATAGATGTCTACACATACATTTTCATATCTTTACATGTGTACAATTTATAAAAGAAAAAAAAAAATACTGATGGGACTTGAACTCCTAACCTTTATCTTGCAGAGTGGATCAGCTAAGCACTGCACTATACAAGCAGCTTATGCAGACAGTGTTGAATCCTTATGTTATACACTACAAATGATGACGTCATAAGGAGGCGGGGCTTGCATTAGATCTGAGGAACAGAATGCCCTCTTTTCAAAGTAGCAGCTTAAGGACTGGACCTGTGAGGAGGTGAAACAACCTCTTGGCAAAAGCCCTTTAAACAGGCAGTAATTGCCCAGATCATCACCATAGAGCTGGGAGATGTACATAGAGCCAGCAGACCTTGGTTTCACTATCAATTTTAACAGCTCAGAGGGGAGTAAACACAGAGTGTGCAGGCAGCCAATCACAGCGCAGTGGGCGTGGCCGGGGTGTTTCCTGTCTAGGGGCGTATCCCAACAGTCTGAATGAAATGTCAGCCAGCCAATCACAGTGCAGGGGGCGTGTCTAGGGAATCGACCAGGGGGCAACCCAATTACAAAAGTGCTTATTTTTACTGTCCCCATAATCTGAGACATGATCTTTGTAACGGTAAAACCCCTTTAAGTTTGTGGCTGTCATGTTTACAAACAAGGAAAGGTTCTAGGGGTATGAATACTTCTGCAACTCACTGTAAAAACTGCAGAAGAATAATATATGAAACAAGGTAATAATACCCAAATATAGAAAAAAGATTGGCTGAATACATGTTAATAAAAAGAAATGCTCTCAAAGACGACGCATTCAATGGTTAACTAGAAGAGTCCTATAAATCAAACTTGACCCAGTCTCCCAGAATGAGACACTGATCAGTTCCTGCTAATCCTCAAACCATGTGCCATGACCTTGCACTTGTCCATCAATCACAATGACAACTGGAGACAAGTGTGGAGCTACAAGCAGGTGATAAGACGTGACCGTGCAGCCAATGACAAAGATCAACAGCCTCAAAAAGGTGGCGCCGAGTCATTTAGGGAAACCTCCCCGACCTTCACCTCCACGTGGAAAGAGCTCACAGGAACCTGCACCTTCCGCTCCTGCCTCACTCCACAATGAGTCAGGGAAAACTTCCTACTAAGCCAGTTGTGTATATTTTATTGTTCTAGTTTCACAGGGAAACTTCCCTCCCCTTCACAAGAGTAAATGTTTGCCCTGAGCTGGGAAATTTCTTCACCCAAGTGACGATTACTCAGCCTCTACAACTACACACCTGCAGAGCAGAGCAAAGACTGTAGCCCTTTATTGACTACATGTACCCCGTTTCCCCGAAAATAAGACCTAGTGCATTTTTTTAATGTAATTAAGAGTTTGGCTGCTTATGCTGATGTTTGTAATGAAATCACTACAGTATATTAATACATGTTGATGTTATGTTCAACAATAAATGTGAATTCTTCTTCATGGAAAAATAAGACCTCCCCTAAAAATAAGTCTTAGCTCGTCTTTAGGAGCAAAAATGAATATAAGACACTGTCTTATTTTCGGGAAACACAGTATCTGCTTAGTAGTTTTTCAGCTGAAATCTGCATTCTCTTGAATTCTGACCATTAGAACAGGAGTTAGTTGTCATCCGAAAGCCGAGCCCCTGCTTCACCCAACAAGGGATGTCCATGGCAGCTTATTACTGCCCTAAAGAGGCGCATAGTTGGTCACTTACTTAGACTCCATTCATACTGCTGTCGTATCTTACATTTCTGATGGAGTAATGACAGGTCCAGAGCTGCCCTTACTTACCTCTTGACTTATCCAAAGTAGAGTCTTATTTTCAGGGAAACAGGGTAGATATCATATAGAAAATAGCCACCATGGTCTCCAGAAGAGCACTGCGATCCAGCGCACTCAGCTGTGGTTGGCACAAGTATGATTTCAGCATATTATTTTATAAAAGGTTTTTCCAATTTCACAGCATGTTCATCAGTCAGGGAGGTGTTAAAATAGGGAAAAACCCTCACATTTTAAACCGGTTCCGTTCCATCAACATCATGTCCATTATTCAGGTGACCCTGCAGCTACTATGAGAACATTGAAGCCCATGATTGGCTGCAGCATCATGGACCACTAGTCAGGACATCATCAGCGGGCGCACCGAGGTCAGCGGTATCAGAACAGAGCGTGTTTAAAAGGGGAGGTTTTTTTTTTTTAATTTGACTTCCTCCCCGACCAACTGACACGTGTTCTGTAAGAGTGGGAGACCCCTCTAAGGCCATGTTCACACGGCTTAAAATGGGCCGTATTTCGGTCCGTAATTACGCGCCGAAGTGCGCAAATTACAGGCTGAAATACGTCCCAGTCATTACGGTAATCCACAGTTCTCATAGAGAACTATGGATTACGTCTCCTCTCCCCGCCGGGCGGGGAGATAATTGACATGTCACTTTCTAGCGGCGTATACACGGCGCTAGCAGTGATTGGCTATGGGCCGGCGAAGTGCCGGTCCCCCGCTCACTCCCCCGCTCCCGCCCCGCCCCCGTCCACACGGTGTAATTGCGGGGCGAAATTACGCCCCGCAGTTAAGCCGTGTGAACCTAGCCTTACAGTACAAAAGAAAAACGAAAGTTATGCACTAAACAAAGAACAGTGACTGTAACCAGAAGGTGGCGCTCTCCGTTGTTACATTGTCAAACAAAAATTCAATATTTTGTTATAATATTTCTTACTGATTTGCACTGCAGCGCGCTGTGACCATCCCGGTCTCATACACACTACTGTATTACTGATCTATGATGACCATGCTATCTCGTTACTTTTTCATTTACATAATTTGTCATGCACAAAGCCGTATTACATATCTATACATGTTGCCTATAGACTCCTAGTGCCATAGTGTAAGGGCACGTCCCCACGGCACTGGACAAATACCGGTCAGTTTAACTGACCGGTATTTGTCCAGTTCGTGTGCCGTGCACATGGCCGCGGGGGAAGGCTTTTCTCCACGATGAGCGGAGAAAAGCCCTCCCCCTTCACATTGACATGTTCATATTCCATCCGAAAAGCAGACGGAACAATGAACATGTTCAATGTTTTTTGCAAACCTGTGCCGTGGGCACATACCCTAAGTTTTACACAGTTTAATCCAGAGACACTCAGAGGTTTATATCCTGCTCTAATACATGCTAGCTACCCTGTTTCCCCAAAAATAAGACAGCGTCTTGTATTAATTTTTGCTCCTAGAGATGCACTACGTCTTATTTTCAGGGGATGTCTTATTTTTCCACAAATAAATTATAGCATGCTATACTAGTGTGTGTATAATATTATATATTATATATATATATATATTATATATATAATATATATATATATTATATATATATATATATATATATATCTTTATAAATATATGTATGTAAAGGACATTTTATGGCAGCTGCAGTGACTTATCTCAAAGGATGGCAAATGTGACACGCTGGGACTTGTAGAGCTAGAAGTCCCAGCATGCCCCATCAGCCATCCTGTGAGATATGTGTGTGTGTCAGTGTCACTGCTCTGTTCTCCCCCAATCCCTCTTTTACTTGTACACGGTCTCCTGTCCTGGGATGTTCGGGACCTGTGGTGACATCACAGCCACACAACCTCCCGGCACAGGACCTTCAACACTCTGCTAAGACAATATGTCCCAGGGCTGTTTCTCAGGGTGGGCAGGGCTTGGGATCACCCGCCCCCCACCTTTCTCTCGGTCCGCCCTGTGTATGGGGAGCTGCAGCAATGACTTACGCTAGGTCTTATTTTCAGTGAGTTTGAAAAAAAAAACACACACTTATTTTCAGGGCTGTCTTATTTTCGGGGAAACACAGTAGTGGCCTATAGGAGGAAATACGGTGTCTCACATGGGCACCACATACAGTGATTCCGCAAGTGATTACAATATTTTCTCGACACAACGGTCTTTCCTGGACATTGAATCTTGAAGCCAGACCCACCATACAATGTCACAGACGCGGCTGATCTGCAGTACATGGGATTAATAGAAGATTTAACCATCATAAACATGTTACCTGTAAGGCTGTGATTACATGGTAAAGACCAAATACTGGTTGGAAATGCCAACCGGTACTTGGTCTTTTTATGGCACGACGGGTGACGGCTTTTGTCTGTGGTTTGCAGATTCAAGCCCTCCTCCTTCGCATCCACATGTTCATGTCCAGCCTGAAAACAAGGTGGAAGAATGAACATGTTCTAAGTGTTTCGGAACACCGGAGGTGTACGGATTTTCCATTGAAGCCTATGGGGGAGCGTTGCTTGTCGGTTTTCAGAAAAAACGGCAAATAACCGGTGCTGTGGTTACAAGCTCTAAAACATCTGCATTAGTGATGTGCATGATTGGCAGTCTAGAAGTGTCTCTCTACAGTACAGTGCGGTACTACATGTTCAGTACTGCTCTTACATGTATTAGTGAAGTGCATGCAGTAATTGGGGGTCTAGTAGCATCTCTCTACAGTACAGTGCATTACTACATGTCCTGTAATGCTCTTACATGTATTAGTGAGGTGCATGCACTGATTGGTGGTCTAGTGGCGCCTCTCTACAGTACAGTGTAGTACTACTACATGTCCTGTACTGCTCTTACATGTATTAGTGAGGTGCATGCAGTGATGGTGGTCTAGTGGCGCCTCTCTACAGTACATTGCGGTACTACATGTCCTGTACTGCTCTTACATGTATTAGTGAGGTGCATGCAGTGATTGGTGGTCTATAGGGCCTCTACAGTACAGAGTGGTACTACATGTCCTGTACTGCTCTTACATGTATTAGTGAGGTGCATGCAGTGATTGGTGGTCTATAGCGCCTCTCTACAGTACAGTGCGGTACTACATGTCCTGTACTGCTCTTACATATGCCAGCATGAGCAGCTTCTTTGGACACCAGGTGAGGGGCCCATTTTTTTTTTCCCTGGAAGATTGTGTTTAAAGTATATGACCCAGAGAAGCTGCTATCCTGAACGTAGAAAGTGATTTCCAGCTCCCAGCAGCTCTTTCTGATGATATATGTAAGGACTTCCTTTATCTGTATTAGTTATCTGCTTCATTTTCTTTAATCTCCATGTTGCATTATGTTGGTCCCATTTTGGGGCTTTGAAACCAATTACCAATTTTCCATAGAGTTATGGTTTCAGTATACAATGGTTGTCCGGGAACCAACTGATATTGTATGTTGAGGGAGCACTGCAGGTGTGTACAGGGTGACCATACTAAAGTAATATAGGTCTTTATGTTATGTTTACACACTGTTTTTCCTTAAGTATTTTTGGGTGGAATAAATGTGTATTCTGTATCTTACACATGTGATGTGCCATATCCCAATGCTTTCAATAGGGAATTATATGCTGAAGTTCACACAATGTAAAATTTTATGCTGTTGATTTAAAACACTCTTTGAAAAACACTTGTCAGCTTAACTGATGTAAGGAATGTACCATACTACGCTGTATTGTACAACATAAAAAAAATAAGTAAAAAAATACACATGTATTTTCCTTTTAAATGTTGTGCATACACATGCTACAAGGCATATATAGCAATAAGGTATTATAGTGTTGGACCATAGATAAAATCCATAGAAAATTCTTGATGTAAGACCCTGAGTATACATAGGACCCTAGAATTTAAGGCGTTTTCTTACAATCACCACCTATGACATGTGAACAGGATAGGTGATAGGTGTGTGATCAGTAGGCGCCCCAGCTAGACCCCACCAGCCAGACACATCTGTCCAGTGGATAGTGATTATGGATAAACCCTCTGGCCAAGTTCACATGCTGCCTCTCTTGTTGCAGATCAGATGTCTTTTTCAACTGCAACAAAAACGCATGCTTCTTCATGTTCCCTCAAATATGGAAATTCTTAAAAAGTTAGGCTCTGTCTCCATTGAACAGAAAAACGTCCATATTTTAAGTGTTTTTTCGCTTTCTAAAAACGCTGAAAAAACTACTGAAAAGAGCTCCCATAGACTTCTATAGTAATAAAATAGTAAAAACGTCCCCACACAACGTCTTTTTTCTGCTCGTTTTATTTGCTGGTCGTCTTTGGAAACATGTTGCAAGAAACGACTGAGCAGGACAGAAAATTTACTATTAGGCTATGTTCACACGGGTTAACTGCGGGGCGTAATTACGCCCCGCAGTTACGCCGTGTGGCCGGGGGCCGGCACCTCGCCGGCCAATAGACAATCACTGCTAGCGGCGCGTATCCGCCGCTAGAAAGTGACCTGTCAATTATCTCCCCCCTCGGCGTATTCACCGAGCAGGGAGAGGAGACATAATCCATAGTGCTCTATGAGAACTGTGGATTACCGTAATGAATGGGCCGTTTTCAGCCCGTAATTTGCGCACTTCGGCGCGTAATTACGGACCGAAATACGGCCCATTTTAAGCCGTGTGAACATGGCCTTAGAATCTATGTAAAGCGGCGGACGTTTTTTGGCGCACTTTTTGGCGTGTTTTTTTATGCACAAATGTCCATAGAAATACATGCTCTGCATTTCTGCAATAAAACGAATGTAAAAAATCACGCCAAAAAAAACGGCCATTTTTTTCAGCAGCTTTTGATAGACAGTGGACAAAAAAAACCCTCAGTTTTATGAACGTTTTTAGGATTTGGTTTTCAGTGATTTTTTTCTGTCCACTGCTGTGTAGACAGAGCCTTAGGCTATGTTCACAAAGCTTAATTGCGGTCCCATAGACATGCATTATTCTCGGCACGTATTCGCCGTGAATAAATGACATGTCACTTATCTCCCCGCTCGCACAATTCGGCGAGGAGACAGAATCCGTAGTTCTCTATGAGAACTGTGGATTACCGTAATGACAGGGACGGATTTCAGCCCGTAATTCGCACAGTACGAATTACGGGCTGAAATATGTCCCAGAATAAGCCGTGTGAACATAGCCTTAGAGTTAACTTAAAAATGTGTTTTATTATAGTGCTGCAAAGTCAGAACCCAGTGTGAAGATAGATGACTTTTGCTAGTGTAATTATTAAAGGGGTTGTCTGAGTCCTATAAAAAAAAGTAAATGCAAAGCTCCTGTTGCTCTATAAAAAAAAAAAAAGCCTACACCCACCTTTCTCCGTTCCAGCCCCGGACCTCCCTGGTCTTCTTCTGCAAGGTGTCCTGTGATCAATGCAGCCAATCAACAGCTGCAGCAGTGACGTTCCCATTCATCATAAGAAGAACGTAAGCAGGGGACCTGGAAGACCCAATGCTGGAACGAAGGAGCAGAGAAGGGGGATGCAGGTTTTTTTTTTGTTTTTTGCTAATGGGGCACTGGGAGCTTTGCATATTGCAACTGGCAAACCCCTTTATTTATTTAGTTATCATGTGTCACTGTCTGCTCACAGAATCATTAGCCTCTCATGTAGTGGAGGGGTCTGACAAAGTGTCTGATTGGGATACAAAACACGTTATTTTTACACTTTTACTTGGGGGACCTCCGCCTGTCATTATGGTGGAACTACATTCCTGGTCTGGAGCTAAACCGAGGGAAATAGTATTAAAACTCCTATCTTCAAATTTTTCTGCGTCCTTGCGCAGGACGAGAGGCAGCGGTCCCAAAGTTGACTATTCTACACACTGAACCACAATCTGTGCAGCGGAGAGTTGTGCCTCCAGAACTAAAGGCACAACGTTAAAAGGTGAGCAGATTTACCTTGCATCTCTAATATCCATCCAACCAAGGAAAATACATGCGGAGCGCAGTGCGCGCTATATATATATCTTTTTCTCTATATATTAATAACCCTTGCTACATGAAAAACTAAAGTCATCCGCCACGCCTGCATTCCATAGGAAAGAAAATTAAAGGGAGTTTTCCAGCTACTTTATGCTGCCTGAGCGACGGGCAGAATGAAATAGCTGCAGGTCACCCACTACCAACCATGTAAAACACTCGGGCCACATGTATGAAAACTGTCTAGGTCTAAAACGGTCTTTGTTGCCCATAGCAACCAATCAGAGCTAATAGCAACCAATCAGAGCTCCCCTCATTTCGTATAGCGCTCTGAAAATATTAAAGGAGAGCTCTGATTGGTTGCTATGAGCCCTGATTGGTTGCTATGGGCAACAAAGAAAGTCTTGGACCTTGACAGTTTGCATACATGTCCTCCTCCAATTAAACTGGGCCGGGAGAGAGGAGTCCGATGTGACAGCTCTCTCTATAAGCAAACTTGGGAAAAAGTTGTTAGTGATGCTGAGGTGGCGGGAAGAAGCCGCACATCGCTGTACACAGCCCAACTTCACAGTGTTTAACCCCAAAATATCAAAAACCCACATGGTTGGGACCAGGTAACCTGTAGCTCTTTCATACAGCCCGGCGATCAGACAGCATAAACTAACTGTAAAAGGGCCTACACTATCCTGATCATTCTGAAAACTATCACACCCCGAAGTGTAGGGACTTCCAGTGCTTTATTTCTACTTTGGATCTGGATATTGATCTTAATATTTCCATTTTTTATTACATGGAAGAAATCTTAGAGAGCAAAAGGAGGAGATATCAGCCCAGATAAGAGCCTTCTACCACGTGCTAAGTGCACAGAGCCGGATATGGCCCTGCTAGCAGATACATGACCAGTGTCAGGCTTGTGGCGTAAAGCTCCTTCAGGGCCTTGTGGTTTGGATTTTCTTTCACTCACATTCCAGTCATTCAACATTTCTCATTACGACCAAGTTCCATCCAACCATGAGGCACATGGTCAGTTTATCAATGTGTGACAACATACTCGTGTGGCGACAGGACACAGGGTAATGGGGTGAAGTTATTAACGCCTTATAAAAAGTTTTTGGGTATAAAAAAGCAGCAGATTTTGCATGTGCATGCCATATAATGTGACTTTTTGTAGTTTAACAGAAAAGGAGGTGTCTGGCGGACCCTCGGATTTAGGCGGTGTAGATTTGCTTTGCTGCCAAACAGACAACCAAAAGATTCACCTGATTTATTAATAAATGTACCGCATGTTTTAGGGCCTCGTTCCGAACACTATATATTTGCCGCGGAAATTTCACAGCGTATAAATCCGGCCGATTTGCGCTATCAATACGGCTGCAATCCAAGAGTCATACGTATGCCACGCTCTCACAGAGAACAGTGATTCCGTCGCTCCTCCCCGCTCGGCAAATCCGCCGCGGGGGGAGAAAGTGACATGCACATTATTTACGGAGCGTACGCGCCGTAAACAATGCATTGTCTATGGGGCCGGGAGCGGCGCCCCCGCCGCGCTCCGGCCCCGCCCCGCCCCTTATTCACGGCGGATTTGTGCGCTCAATACGGCTCAAATCCATCTGGAATAAGCCGTGTGAACACGGCCTTACTGCGTAGGGTACTAGTGTCTTGGTAAATGCCACTCAATATACTTATGTGCAAATTAGGAGCTGTTCACAAGGCGTCATGGACAACATCCGAGGTATCCGTAGTGCAAAAAAAGGAACTTTGACAGATACCAAGACATAGATGCCACAGCCCCACAGCGAACAGTAGAGCAAACATAGTCTTGTGTGGACTACGTCTGCTCTATTTCCTTGCAGCATTCAAAAGTGTGGTAGACTCTGCTATACCAACGGGAAATAGAGGAATTGTCTCCACATAAGACTACATTTGCTTCATTGATTGCTATGAGGCTGTGGTTGCTATGTTGCGGTATCCACCTCGGCATCCTTTTCTCACTGTAACCCGGCAGATACCTTGGATGTAGTCCATAATGCCATGGAAACAGCCCCCCCCCCTCTCACCCCTCCAACCAGAGCTGGAGGCAGTTTTGGGTGGAGTCTGTAAAAAATTAACTGGCTTCAAAACAAAAATATTATACATGTACTGTATGTTTATTATTAAAGGGGTTGTCTCACTACAAAGATTAGCTTTCAACATGTTGGGAACACTAAATGAGGACCTTTTCCAAACATACTGCGTTGTTCATTTTTTTTTTTTTGTTAAGGAGCTACAAGTGATTTTATCAGCTTCTGTGCTCTCTCTGGTTCCCCAAGTGACCAACCTGTGTACTGCTCCCTCCCCTGCTGTTTGTTCTATCTGATAGCAGGGAGTGACATCATCACACAGGTGAGGCACACAGAGCTTGTTTGTTATCCGATCTTTCAGACAAAAGACAGTAATTACTGCTGTTTACTTTACCTCAGAAGCTTCCCTGGTCCTGACAGCATGAGATTTAATTAGCAGAAGTCTGAATACACAGAGCTCATATGCTAATTACAGACAGCTTGACCAGGAAGTGACAGAGCAAAGCAGCCTTATTTCATTCATGCATCCTATGAAACTTTGAGATGAGACAACCACTTTAATATAATTATATATTGTATCCAAGGAACATTATTATTGACACATTAGTGATGACAATCCCGATGTTACCATTTTACTACAGTGATTTCATTGTTCCTGTTCGGCACTCCGTATACAATTAGGCTGGGTTCAGGTGGTGTAATTACAGTGGGCAATTTTGCGCGTCGTAAACACATTTGGTTTGTGATTTGAAATGACGAGATTGCCAGTGCGTTATTTTAAAGTGCAAATGGCACGCAATGGCCTGAATCAGATTCAGGCCTTGAATAACTGCTATCTGTTGGCGCATATATGCCACAAAGAATTAACATGTAAATTTTTTGACGCCGTGTACAGTACGTGCCAAAAAATACGGGTGTAAAATCATTGTCGTCTGAATGGCAACAATGGTTTTACATTCAACATTGTGTGCAGCTTCTTTCGCCATGTATTTCAGTGCTGGGTGAACATACCTTCAGGTGCACATTGAAGAGATTTCGATACTAGGAAACTGGTATTTGGAATATCACAACCATTGAAAGGAACATTAGAGTCAGCTCACCTCCATATAGCAGGAATATAGTCTGCTTCACCTACTCCAGTGGCATAGAGTTTGCAATAGAAGAAAAACTCAGTTGGGACAGCGAATAAATAACGGTAGCAGTTATATTAAAATCAAAAAAACAATTTCATGCCATGACTAAGGGCACGTAGTGCCAGAAACGCGTCGGCTGATGTAGTGTCTAGGCACATGTATTTCTTCACCATGCCTCACAGATTTTTTAATTGTATCTATGGATACCAATAAATTGGTTTTTTGATTTTACTACAACTGCTTCCGTTTATTCGCTGTCCCAATGGACTTTTTCTTCTATTTGAAATATCAACAGCACTTAAGAAGCTCGTTAGAGGGGTTTTACATTTTTTAAAAAAGAGAAGAAAAAAAAACAACAAATGTTAAACTCGCTCTGTTCCAGCGCTGCCGCCGCTCCCTGTGCACTGATGATATCACGATCAGTGGTCGCCTGAGGCTGCAGTCAATTTAGGGCCGGTTCACACGGCTTATTCAAGCCGTAATTGCGAGTCAGATTCCGCCCGCAATACGGCTTGAATAAGGGGTGGGGCGCTGCCCGCCGGCCCCATAGACTTTCATTATTCACGGCACGTATTCCTCCGGGATAATGAACATGTCACTTTCTCCCCCCGCGGCGTATTCGCCGAGTGGGGAGGAGAGACGGAATCCATAGTTCTCTATGAAAACTGTGCATTACCGTAATGGCTGGGACGGATTCCAGCCCTATTGCAGCGCAGTACGGCGCGCAATACGGCTGCAATCCGTGCCCAAAATAAGCCGTGTGAACATAGCCTTAGTCTTCGTGGTCAAATGTCGTATATCCAGAAGGAGACCACTGTGGCCTGTGAATAGCTGCAGGGTCACATGAAGAATGAATGGACTGCCGGTGACGCTGAAACAGAGCAGGTTTAAAAGGTGAGGGGTTTTTCTTTCTATTTTAGAAGCTCCCTGACGGCTAACAAGCTTTTCCTAAAAATGGAAAACCCCTTTAAGGTTGAAGTGAGTTGCTA
The DNA here is from genome assembly GCA_025379985.1 of Phyllomedusa bahiana. Lineage (NCBI taxonomy): Eukaryota > Metazoa > Chordata > Amphibia > Anura > Hylidae > Phyllomedusa > Phyllomedusa bahiana. The sequence goes on along the minus strand of JAODAL010006431.1, from coordinate 80,435 downwards.
TTCAAGTGTATAAAATTTCCTAACAGTGATGCACTGACGAGACCCGGCGCCAGCCTCAATCCCTGATGACTTCCTTATAGCTTCTGCCATTATAGCACACCTCAATCTACAATATTGTGCCCAGTATGACTGAACATCTCTGGAGTCACACATCTTGTGCTTTTCAAGCATGAAAACTGACTTTCCTTTTTTGCCCATAACAACCAGAGCTCCAATTTTATTTCATGTGGTGCTCTGACAAAATGAAGGGGAGCTCTGATTGGTTGCTATCGGCAACAAGGAAAGTCTTAAACCTAGACAGTTTTCATACACGTCCCCCTTATTGTGCACTCCGTTGTGAGAAATGCAGTTTTCGTGACGGCAAAAAAGAACACTGCACACTTTAGCTGGATTCACATGTTGCGTTACTGCATGCAGTTCTAAACTACATCATAACACATGAGAAAAGTGCTCCAAAAATGGGACAACAAATACACGGTTTACAAAACCCCAAGCTAAACGGCGTGTCTCACTACATTGATTCTCTATCGTCCTGTTTTGATCGGTTCACTTGGAATTCAGGCGTGTTACTGGCTCCTAGTGCAGTAGAACCAGGTCTGTACATAGCACAGTAGAGCCTATCTAAGATCAACAGTCTTAGCTATAGTGACACTGTAGGTACTTGCAGCATTACAAGAGGATATCATCAAATAGGTAGGACACTGTAAATTGACAAATATTGCAAAGATGACTCTTTGCAAGATCTTTTACATAAAAAGCAGCCCTTGTAGTGAGACAACCCATTTAAGTCTATTTTGGAGCAGAGGCGAGATGTGAGTTAATAAAAAAAAAAATCTTTAAATTTCTTGCACTTTTTATGCACAACATGTGAACCCGCTCTAAGGAGCTCCTTAAGTGCTGCTGATGCTCCAGATACAATTACTAGTTATTATACATGAGCCATTTATAAAGTGGTTGAAGAGCAAAACAACAGAGGAGTCAAAAGTTTGGCTCAGCGGCTCCACAACGATGCAAATGATGCTATATTCCAGATTTAGCAGCTTCAGTAAGGTTTTTTTTTGTGCTTTTTTAGAACTTAAAGGGGTTGTCTCACTACATTGATTCATCTTATCTCACCTGTTTTCTTGGTTTCATTTTGAAATCAGGGGCAGGGTTACTGGCTTCAACTAGACTGCAGTAGAAGCCAGGTCTGTAGCTATAGTGACCTGAGGAGCTGATGCAGCCCATACAAGAGGGGATATCTAGGAATAGGTAGGACACTGTTAATGGACATATATTGCAAAGGGACTTGTTTTTGCAAGATCTTTAACATAAAAAGCAGCAATCCTTGTAGTGAGACAACCCCTTTTAAGAGGGTAACAATGACAGGATTACCTTTAGGGGCTGTATACACAGCACAGGACAAATAGCAGTCGGTTTATCCGACCGGTATTTGTCCTGTTTTCGTGCTGTGCAATTAGCAGAGAAAAGCCCTCCCCCTTCACATAGACATGTTTTTCTGCCGCCCGAAAACCGCACGGAAGAACGAACGTGTTCTATGTTTTTCGGGCCGCCGGGTGAAAACCCGTACAGTGGGGACATGGCCTTACTGAGACATATTCATAGCAGAGAAACCGAGGCCATGTCTGCACAGCACTGGTCTTTGATCAGATTTACGGTGGATTCAGTATTTAGAGTCCACTGAAAATCCAACTGTAACCAGTGTCCGCAATAGAAAATAGAGTTGTAGTCTACACCGCATGGATTTTTTTACTGAGGATTTCTAAACCACCGCCCTCCATAACATGTTCTATCTTCTGTTAGATTCCCATTGGATTCCCATAGCCTCAATGTACGGAGCCAGCAGGAAATCGGTGTTTTTTTAGTGCACAAAACGCACCAAAGAATGCTTGCGGCGAAGCTAAAATACCGGTGGATTTAACTTAGCTGTGTACACATTGCCTAACTGACACGAACGAGTAAAAAAAAAAAATGCTGAAAACTTAAAAGCACATGGAAAGCGAATGGAGTCGATGCCCATGGCAACCAACAAGGCTGCTGGAATCTGGTTGCTATGGGCAACGCCCTTGTTTCTTTGATACATTGTCTTTAATTCCTTATGCCACAAAAATAAACACTCAGCTCCTGCACGTCGCGGCCGCCCACTCCCGGTCATATCACAGTGGGTGCCGAACACCGGGCAACGTTCAGGGACTGACAGAACATGAGCAGGACAATCTGCCAGCTCCTCTGAGCGACTGTCAGTCATCCCATTACTGTTACACAATATCACCTGAAGTCCCAGCATTGTGTAACTGGCAACATCGCAGGAGAAGAGTTAAATGGGTTGTCTCACTACATTGATTCATCTTACCTCAGTCCTGTTTCTTGGTTTCACTTTGAATTCAGGGACGTGTTTACTGGCTTCCACTAGGCTGCAGTAGAAGCCAGGTCTGTAGCTATAGCAACCAGTGCTGGCAGCCTATCAGGAGAGATCAAACAGGTCTGTAGCTGTAGCGACCTGAGGAGCTGATGCAGCCCATACAAGAGGGGATATCTAGGAATAGGTAGGACACTGTTAATAGACACATATTACAAAGTGACTTGTTATTGTAAGATCTTTAACATAAAAAGCAATCCTTGTAGTGAGACAACCCCTTTAAGACTTGTTCTAGTACCAAGAAGGTCCCGGGGACTCCTCAGTGCCCACAGCACCGGGGTGAATTGCTGCCACCCCCTGCTCTGCGGTGCCCACTGCTTGAGTTTTGGCCACTTTCACTAAAGTCGTTGAAGTGTCGCAGTCCAGTTGTAGCACAGCCTGGAGAGCAGCGCACATGCTGGGGGACGCTCCTGCTCACTGTGCGACACATGGATGAGACCAGAGTGCGACAATCCCCAGACACCATAGTGAGAAGCTGCGGCAGACCGCTCTGCTGCGACACTTTCCTGCGACTGTCGCACTGCATTAGAAGACGCGCACTGTCCGCAGGACTCCTGAGGGCTTTCCTCTGGAGTCCGCAGCTGGACGCTGCTCTTGTGCACAGTGAGACCTGCAGGCATGTGCTCCAGCTGCTGAGTCATAGCCCCTCTAAACCTCCCTCCTTGCCCCAGTGTGTCCCCTGCACAGTGACCCCTCCGGAGTTTACCTTCTCTGAAGCTGCAGCGAGGCCTGAAGACTGCAAACCTTCCCCAGATATCCCGGCTCCTGCAGGTGACAGCCAGAAAGTTTCCAACAGCAGCAGCAAGGAGCTGGAGCAGAGAGCATGCAACAGCTTCTTCCGGTCTCATGTCACTTGTCAGGGTATGGCCCTGTGCTCTGCTCTAGCGCCACCTAGCTGTGCGGGCACTGTGCTGCACACTATATACACATGTCACCTATATACCCCATGGCTGCTCCTCTACGCCTTCAGCAGTGTCCGTGGCTTTATTCTAGTGACCCAGTCAAGCATCTTTTCATGAGCTTGCTACACCCAAGTGGCTTACAGAGCTCCCCCCAGATACAATATTCTCACCACACAATGGTCTCTCCTGGGACATTGAATAAACCACACTCACCATACAATGTCACAGACACTGCTGATCTGCGGCTCATGTGATTAATGGAGGATCCAACCAATTATGAATATTTTACTTGTTAGACCTCTGTATTAGGGCAGTGCATGAAGTGATTGGTGGTCTAGTATCACCTCTCTACAGTACAGCGCAGTACTACATGTCCACTGCTTTTCTGCTTATATATCATGTAGTTAGTGAAGGTACACATCCGACGTTTCTTAGTGATTGCGGGGGTCTATAGCTCCTCTCTACAGTACAGTGCAGTACTACATGTCGGGTACTGCTCTTACTTGCAGGGCTGTGGAGTCGGCAAGCCGAAGCCCCAACTCCGACTCCTCAATTTCCCAAACCTCCGACTCCTGACTCCCTCATACACGGCACATGTTTAAGTGATAACGTTACTGTAGTAAAATGGTAACATCGGGCTGTTTATCCCCTTTATGGTACAATAATCAAGTTTATTTAGGAAAGAACAGACACTGACAAGCAAAAGGGTAACAATTTGTTTTGTTCTTTTGAACACTTGTGGGTAGAGCTGAAGAAAAATCTGTATTTGTATCCAAGTCCAGTCTCCCACCAACATTGGGAACGTGTAGAAGAGACCTGGGATCAGATTTTAGTCAAGATATGCTTGATCTGATCCAGAGCCCAGAAGATTCAGGCAGTGCTGAAAACCAAAAGGGTGGAATTTCCCAAAATACTAACAAAATAATAAAAATTAACACTTTGGATTTTTAGGAGCAAAACTGTAACTAAGCAGATGCTAAAAACTTGCAAGTTCAAATTTATGTATAAGATCGGTAAGATGACTGTATATAAAATTATAGCAGCCTCAAAGCTGTAGTGGAGTGTGAGATATGGAGTCTGAAAGTCACAAGTTCAAACCATTGTTATCCTTTTGCTTGTCAGTGTAAAATATATTTATTGGATATGACTTTAGGACACAAAAAATTGTAAATATGCAAAACACTGCAGGAACATTTGTGGAGTCTCTGAATTTGTTCTGAGAAATATCTTTGCCTCCATCAGATCCTGCATACATGACCTCACATCTGATCTCATTATTTCCAGGCTAAGAAGGGCCTCCTCCCACTAACTTGGGTTGGGGCAAAGCATTGACCACAGGGGCAGCAACTCTAAAAATTTTTCAGGGAAATAAAGGAATTCCCCTCACCCACAGACAGTTTTGATGAATGGTTGAACTCTTTTACTTCTTTGAAAACAGGTGAAAAATTTAGCTGAAATCTGTTTGCTATGGGAGCGGAATCTTTCCCCTGGGGCAGGTCTTTGCCGGGCTCCATGCCATCAATTACACTCCCTCATGTGATGAGACTGAAGATTGGAGCAGTAAGCACTGGCCCGGGGACCCAATTTCCCTCTTGTTTCCTTTGCACTGCATCAAAACTAACTGGACCAACTTATTATATATTTTGGGAGTCGGAGTCGGCCATTTTATGATGACTCCGACTCCTGAAAAATAGCCTCCGACTCCACGACTCCGACTCCACAGCCCTGCTTACATGTATTAGTGAGGTGCATGCAGTGATTGGCCGTCTATAGCACCTCTCTACAATACAGTGTGGTACTACATGTCCTGTACTGCTCTTACATGTATAGTGGAAAAACTAGCCACTTGATTGACTAAGTATCCTTTATAGCGCGGATATGGGGTCTCTCTACCCCGCATGTGCCCAACAACAGTAAATAGTAATCCGGCTATTTTTTTTAAAAAACAAAACACTTTAATTCTTTTCAACCTTAAATGCATACATACGCCCAATTCCCTTTGACGTTATGCAATAAAAGTCAAGTAAAATCAATAGGATACTTAAGTCATAGGTTGCGGCGGTCCGCCGTTCAAATTTTAGTGTCCACAGACCATCTGGGTCTTCATCCCGACGGGGTTTCCTCGGAGGTACGCCAGGAGACCGGGCTGAGCGCACGTCTAGTAGCGACGTTTCGAGACAATGTTGCCTCTTTCTCAAGCATGCGCACTTCGATGCAACGTCCCTTATAAAGGAGGGGAAAAACATCCGGATAAAAAAAACAATAAAAACTAATTCATAGGAACATCTTTAGACTAAAGCTTTTCATTTTTTCCCTTTAGGGGCTAGTGAATCCATATAGTGGATCCAATAAGCCTCTTCTCTGCAGCAGCTTCTTAATAATCCCTCCGGGTTCGAAAACTGCTTATCTTCTCCAAATGCACCACCTTAACTTTTGCTATTCCATGTTCTCCTTTACCCAGTGTCGGGCCAGTGAGGTTTCCCCATGTCTACTTCCTTCTTCATTTTTAAATGCATTAGATTTCTTTTTTCATAACCTGCCTGATCACTGACCTGTTGCTCATTTAACCGGATCTTCATCTGCCGGGCTCGTCTGTCCATGTAAGTTTTCCCACAGGGGCATTTAATCATATACAGGGACTTGTTTACTGTCGCAGGTATGAAACCCATGTATCTTAATTGGAACCCCTTTCGTCTTTACAGTCCCCCCCAGGTCGACCGATTGTGTCGGGGATCGACTCCTTTGCGGGAGCCCCTAAGCGGTCTATTTGGATTCATACTTGCAAAACATTGTGAAGAGGGATCAAGAAATTTTAAACCAGGATACGGGCCAATTTCTTAGGGCCCATCGAGGGTTTTTGATTGTACCGAAGTCACATATTTGTGGTAACTCTGGACATCAAGTCCCTCTTCACTAATATATCCATATGCTGAGGGTGTGGAAGCGGTGAGGGAAGCATTATGTCTGGATTAAATTGCCCAAAATAGAGAGAATTGCGTTTTTGATGCAACTACTTGATTTGATACTTTACTCACAATTTCTTTAGGTTTAGGGATACCTTTTTTCTCCAGCTACAGGAAACGTCTATGGGCCCCCGGCCCCCCTAGTTACGCTAACATACTTCATGCAATATTTTGAAAGGGAATTTGTTAGGAAAAATGCCCTATATAATCGAGCCAGATGTTGGCTTAGATACGTCGACGACGTGTTCCTCCCCTTTGGGCTGGGACCGATTGTGAAATTTGAGCACTTCGTCGACGATATCAATTGGGGGACATCCATTATTAAATTTACTGTTACAAAAAATAGTGAAGCTATCTCTTACCTAGATTATGGGGGAATAAAGAAATTGTAAATAAAAGATTGATTTTTCTTTCGTTTACAAAAGGGAAAAAGACTGCAATAATAATGCTACACAGAAATAGTCAACCATGCCCCACAAACTTTTAGAGGTATTTGCAAATCTCAATTTATACGGGCGAGGCGTATATGCTTTAAATGATGACCTGTACGCAAGCATAAAGGATATGATTGTTCAAAAGTTTGTCGAATCGTGGTTTTGATAGGGCCGGAAATTTTAGCTGTAGGTCAACAAGTTGCATGCATACCCCGAAGTGCCTTTTTGAGAACAAGGTCAAGAAAAAGATAAAAGGCCCACGTACGTCTGCAAGTATGATGCCCACTCTACCTGATTAAGAAAGCGATTCTAAGAAACTGGAAGATCTTACAGTCAGATCCTAAATTTGGGCATCTATTTAAAGATGCCCCCAGATGGATCTTTAAGAAAGGAGAACATTGGGGCAAAAACTCATAAAATCTGACATCAAAAAAAAGAACAAACAAGACAAAGGGGGTAAAATCCTAAACGGGTGGGAACTTTTGCAATGCCTACGATGCCAGAATTGTTCCTCCATAATTAAGGGGAGCATGTCTCGCATCCACGAAAGGGGTTCCAATTAAGATACATGGGTTTCATACCCACGACAGTAACAATGTCGTGTATATGATTAAATGCCCCTGTGGGAAAACTTAAAATAGGACAGACAGCAGGCAGATGAAGATCCCGGGTTTAAAATAGCATAGGTCAGTGATCAGGCAGTTTAAAAAAAAAGAATATCCTAAATCATTTAAAAAATGAAAGAAGGAAGTAGACATGGGGAAACCTCACTGGGCCCCACACTGGGTCAAGGAGAAAACATGGAAAAAGCAGAGTTAAGGTGGTGCATTCTGGAGAAGATAAGCAGTTTTCGAACCCGAGGGATTATTAAGAAGCTGCTGCAAAAGAGAGGGTTATTGGATCCACTATATGATTCACTAGCCCCTAAAGGCATAAATGAAAGCTTTAGTCTAAAGATGTTTCCCATGAGATTGTTTTTATTGTTGTTTTTATCCGATGTTGCGCTCCTTTAAAAAGGGGCGTTTGCATCGAAGTGCGTATGCTTGAGAAAGGTGCAACATTGTCTCGAAACGTCGCTACTTTGACGTCGCGCTCAGCCCGGTCTCCTGGCGTACCTCCCAGGGGAAACCCCGTCGGGATGAAGACCGAGATGGTCGTGGACACTACTTTGAACGGGGGTCTGCCGCAACTACGACTTAAGTATCCTATTGATTTACTTGACTTTATTGCATAACGTCAAAGGAGATTGGGCGTATGTATGCATTTTAAGGTGAAAAGAATTAAAGTGTTTGTTTTAAGAAATAGCCGGATTACTATTTACTGTTGTTCTGCTCTTACATGTATTAGTGAGGTGCATGCAGTGACTAGCGGTCTATAGCGCCTCTCTACAATACAGTGCGGTACTACATGTCCTGCTCTTACATATATTAGTGAGGTACATGCAGTGATTGGTAGCCTATAGCGCCTCTCTACAGTACAGTGCGGTACTACATGTTCTGTACGGCTCTTACATGTGACCAGATGAGCGGCTCATTTGGGCACCAGGTGAGGGCCCCATCTTCTCTTTTTTCTGGTACATTGTGTATAAAGTTCATGACCCATAGAAGCTCCTGTCCTCATCATAGAAGGTGATTTCCAGCTTCCAGGGGCTCGTTCTGATATTCTATGGAAGGACGCGCTTTATCTGGATTATTATTGGCTTCATTTCCTTTAATCCTCATTTTGTATTATATTGGAGGTCACATTTTGAGGTTTTTGGCTATGTCTACACAGCTAAATAAAAATACTGTCGGAAATCCGATGGTACTTTAACTTCACCGATCGTCGTTTTTTTTTGTGCAGTAAAAAACACGTTTGGATTCCCCACGGCCTCATACATCAAGGGCTATGGGAATCCGGCAGGAGATAGAACATGCTTTATCTTCAGTAGAAAACCCGTGCTGTGTAAATTACAGCACGGATTTCTATTTAAGTCTACACAGCGCTGGGTACAGTCGGATTTTCAGCGGATTGTAAAAACTCCACTGTAAATCTGATGGAAAACCCGTGCTGTTTATAGATAGCCTTAGAGCCAATTCCCAGTTTTCCATGGAGTTATGGTTTCAACAAACAGTAATCTTCCTAGAATCAGTTAGGGTTTGTTCACACAGCGCGTTCAATACGTTTTTTAGCTGCATGTATGGATCCGTGTTTCAGATCCTAAAAGGACCCAAACACGCATCTAACAATGTGCAGTGTGATTTACATTGCATTCAATGTAAAACACGTATCCGTGTTCAGACCAGTGATCGCTGATGCGCGTTTACTTGCGTCTTTTGGATCCATTCAAAGAAATGACGTCAATTCTTGAGCCCTATTTAAAACTATAAGGTGCGTTCCTGCTGCAGCAAAAACGCATCCAAAACACACACCTGCGAGTTAGATGCATTTTCTGCATATTGAACACAGCATCTGAACATACCCTAGGGGCCGGTTCACACGGCCTATTCAAGCCGTAATTGCGGGACGGATTTCGCCCGCAATTACGGCTTGAATAAGGGGCGGGGGCGCTGCCCGCCGGCCCCATAGACTTTTATTATCCACGGCGCGTATCCCGCCAGGATAATGTACATGTCATTTATCTCCCCCCGCCGCGAATTCGCAGAGCCGGTAGGAGAGACGGAATCCATAGTTCTCTATAAGAACTGTGGATTACCGTAATGGCTGGGACGGATTCCAGCCGTACTGCAGCGCAATACGGCTGGAATCCGTGCCCAAAATAATCCGTGTGAACGAGCCTTTAGGGATCACTGTATTCATGGACCTCAGGAAACTGCTAAGGGCCTGTTCACATACAATTACCTTGTGCACCTGGCACCTCTAGCTGGGCTGACAGACACTTCATGCATCTTTTTATTATACCACGAGACAGCACCAGCCTGGGGTTCCACGATGAAGCAAAATGTGCTGCACAGGTCGCTCATAGCTAACTGCAAGCCAGCTGTGCATGAGAATGAGTAGAGTGGAGCTTGTGGCCATCCTTCCCATTCACTTCTATGGGAGTTCTGAATATAGCCCAGTGAGTGCGCTCGGCTATATCTAGGAACTCCCACAGAAGTGAATGGAGAGCTACCAGCTCCGCCCTCCTCAGTCCGCAGTTAGCTAAGAGCGACCTGTGCAGCGCATTTTACTTCATGGAAAAACCCCTTTAAGGACAATTACAACTATTTTCTAATTGTAATGACTAGATCCATTGAGAAGGATCGTTGATGAAGGGATTTATTCTGATTGCCAAATGCAGAGTTGGGAAGGAAATTTTTTCCGTAAAATGGGACAATTGGCTTCTACCTCTTTTTTTTGCCTTCCTCTGGATTAACATTGTAGGACAATAGGCTGAACTGGATTGATATAGGTCTTTTCTCAGTCTTACAAACTATGTAACTATGTCATTTTTTTTTACAATTCATAAAATCTCATAAAAAATCCTAAAGATTATACGTCATATATGTCTTCCGCCTAGAAACCGGATGTGATGACATGGGCATGGGTAATTGCAATAATCTGTACAAGATCCTCCAACTTTAATGGTGAATTCACACTGTACATTGTCCCTGTCCCCATTGGGGCTCACAGTCCAAATTCACCAATCTGTGTTGTGTAGGGGAAATTAGAGTAAACCCACATAAACATGAGAACAACATACAAGCTCCTTGCAGAATGGTGTCCATGGTTGGATTTGAACGCAAGACCCCAGAACTGCAAAGCAACAGTGCTAACCACTGAGCCACAGGGCTACCTGTACCTGTCACCACAGGATTTTAGAAATTTCCTTATTTCTGAATAAGGGTTTTTTGGCACTTGAAAGTTCTATTTAGATAGAAAGACCATTGCAGAAATGGCTGTAGCTAACCTGCTGGGTATAAATTCACCCTCAAAGACAGTATAAGTGTAGTTTTACGACGAAGGAAAAAAATGTCTATTTATATGGAATAATCAGGAGTTTACAGATGATTGGCCACCTTGCTGGGGAAACCTTACAGCTGATTTTATAGGAAAATATGACATTCATTTATCAGTTTACCTCTGGCATAGGAAAAAACCTGAAGGCCGGATGATCAGAGTTATGTGACCAAACTTTCACATATATGTGACCATGGATAATTGTATGAAACAATTGCCCATCCTGTGGAGCCCTACTGCTACTGTAAATGTAACAGCCCTCCATGTTGTAGTGTTTCGGAGAGCTCCACACCATGTTCCAAGGGCTCAGTAGTTCTGCTGATTCTCGATTGGTCAACATTGGCCCGGAGGAGAGCAAAACTGAAGCTCACAGGGAAAATGTGGCCAGTTCAGATATAGCAAGCGCCAATTCAATGTCCGGCATGATACATTACTATCATAGTGCTCCATGCTATTTACATAGAGTGACTTATCTAATACAAAATGTATGGATAGCAGGCTACATACTGTATGTCCTGCCATGTCCATTCGATTGGCACTTTTTAGAGATGTATATCCTAGAACAGTTCTTCCAACACCCCACGGGCAGCCAGATAAATTTCTCGTATTAAATAGTCAGATAATTAGAAAAAAACATTTTTTTAATATTTATTGCGACAGATTTTCATGTTGCTTCCTTTTCCAGTGAAACAGTTTAAAACTCACGATAACAGATAGATTTCAGCTACTAAATCTGATGGTTGTCTTCACCTTAGTTGCATGGTTCCATCAGTAAAACTATGGGAAGAGATAGGCCTGGTTCCCATCAGCATTAGAGGAACCTCTGTTGTAAATTGCATTGGGAATGATGAATGCGCATTTGTTTCTGTGAAAGCGACGGGCACCACTGCAGAAACCCAATGGACCCCATTGTAGTCAATAAGTTCCGTCTGGTGCCATTGGATAAACAGGTCTGGTTCCACCTCTGAACCAGGCAGCACAAATATATCCATCGCCTTCCACAATCGTGTTTCAAAATTGTGTTCATCCAGATACCATAGTTGTATAGGGCCACAGCTATAGATGATGCAGAGGATAAGTTAGCACCAGGACCCTGAAGGCTAAGGGGGACCAAAACACCTTCTGTCCCATGTAGAGACCAGTCCTGAAAATTACATGTGGACACTGGGACCTTATTCCAGATAATACAAAGGGATAATACAAATATTAAAGGGGTTTTGCCACAATCTCATTTCATACCTCCTTTATCCAGCTCTTCAGCTCTGTGTGCTCAGAAGGGGGTATGTGTGATGATTTGTTTGAATTACAGATCATGTGACCCAGCAGGGTGACATCACCAGGCCTCTCCTCTCTGTAGTCAAAGAAAGGTCTGTTTATGTAAAGCATTGTGAGTAGCTCAGAGGTAAAGATTTTGCCTCCAGGCATAAGGGTCCTAGGTTCAAATCCCTGCAGGAACCAAACCTATGGATTCTTTTTCTCTTTCTCAATGCACAGACCTCATTGAGGTTTCTTTTTTATTTATTTACACTGTTTGACTAATTACTGAGGAATTTAAAGGATGGGAGTAGAATGACAGCACCTGGGGTTTGAACACTCAGTGGCTGCCTGAGAGGAGAAGTGATGTCTGAGCATGTGCGACCAGGAGTGAGGAGCTCTCAGCCTTGGTCGTATCCCCTGGAGATGAGCTGTAAACAATGGATAACTAAAGGAGCCGCTAAAACAAAAACGGTGCAGAATTTTTAATAATGATGAATGGAGAAAATATTTACTTTGTGGCAAAACCCCTTTAAGGGCCAAAGAATTTTAATTATGGCTCTAGTCTGGTCTATTCTTCATTGTAGACATGTCAATTAGACATAAGAGTATGACTGGTTGGGGGTCTGTCACTGTGATACAGAGATAAAGGGGTTCTTAGTCTTACCTCACATGCAGGTTCACTCTCCACGGGAATGAATAGTGGAGATAGTGTTAGCCTGATTTTTTAATGAAAATGTCTTTCTAATGACAGTCAATTGCCATAGGTCTGGCTTCTGGCGCACAAGGTAAACTGCAGCCAACAAGACATTCAACCATGTGATACACGGACAGCTCAAGACCAGCAGAGCAGGAGATTTCCTTCAAAGAAGATCTCCATTCTGCCTCATAGAGGCGTTCCAAACAAGGAATACCCTGTATGAGACTCTTAGCCCCGGTTCACACGGCTTACTCAAGCCGGAATTGCGAGCCGGTTTGCGCTCGCAATTCCAGCTTGAATAAGGGGCGGGGGCACGGCGGCGGCGCTGCCCGCCGGCCCCATAGACTTCCATTATCCACGGGGCGTATTGCGCCTTGATAATGTGCATGTCACTCTCTCCCCGCTCGGCGGATTCGCCGAGCGGGGAGGAGCGATGGAATCCACTGTTCTCTATGAGAACAGTCGATTACCGTAATTACTGCGACGGATTGGCGCCGTACTGCAGCGCAAATCCGGCGCGCAGTACGGCGCTAATCCGCAGCGAAATAAGCCGTGTGAACGGCCCCTTAAAGTGGTTTTTACGCTACTAAGATCATGTCTGTAATGATGGGGACAGTAAAAAATAAGCACTTTTGCATTTGGTTTGTATTACCTAAATCACTTAATATAACAGATATGGGCTAATCTGTGCGTCTATATCTATTTCTGCAGCCTGAGGTTTCTGTGATTGGCTGCCTGATATTTCATTCAGCCCTGTTGGCACACACTCCCTGTGCTGTGATTGGCTACCTGCACTCTGTGCTTACTCCCCTCTAACCTGTGGAAAATGAAACTAGTTGACTCTGCTTTTGTTGACTGTGTCTGTATAATATAGACTGTCTCAGCTCCCCTATGCTCCTCTCCCAGCTATATGTGAAGGATCTGGACTTTTACTGAGTCTGTAGCTGCTAGATTCACTCTCTCCCCCACATAACGCAGCCTTAAACACTTTGCTCCCCCCCATATAACACAGCCCCCATATAACACAGCCTTATACAATGCTTCCCTTCTACCTCCTTCCTGATAAGAGGGGGGAGCAGAGTGCATGCCTCACATTTGTTTCATCAGCAGACTGTATAACTGTTTACACCAATACCGGTGCTCTGGTTACAAGGAGCTTGTGCAGTCTGGGAGGAAGCAGAGGCATGATAACTATTGCAGGAGGTCTGCAGAGCTGTGACATCCTCTCCCTTCCACTGCTCACACAGAATGATGTCAACACTGTTCATTGAGGAAAGACGTACCTACTGGGAGGAGAGACCCAGCTACTGGGAGAAGAAACCCACCTACTGGAAGGAGAGACACGTCCCTGATTTTGAAGCTGTAAGAGAGATCAACAGCTCAAGTCTGTGAAAGCTTGTGATAAGAAAACCCCTCTAAGTCCTATTAGGTCATATAGACAGGGGTTCTGTTCATTTGAACATCCTTTTAAACAGTTAAAAAAGACAAAACATATAAGGTTTAAAACACAATTTAATCTAAATGTTTTATATTTACAAAAAATACTTTTTTTTACTTTAGGACAAGAAAATAAGTTTATAATGTGTTTTATTTGTATTTATGCACATAATGTATACACTCACAAATCTAATGTCATCCTATATACACAGAAATGAACCTTAATGACATTCAGTAGTTTCATGCCAGTTTAATAAATAGAACAAAACCAGAAACCAGTTTGGCACAAAATTTGTTACAGAAGTGAGTAAATATAGTAATAAAAATGGGACAAAAACAGAGTATTATGAGTATATATGATCACATAAATCAGCATTGGTAGTCTTGTATCATGCAGTTGACATTAAGCAACATGAAATTCTGCCAGGTTGGGTGAAGCCTGTGGGAAGCACGTGCTGGGCAGTTGGGTGCAGGACAGCCTGATGGCATTTGGTGGGTAATCAGCTGTTGGACTTTTCTCTTAACAAGTGTATAAGGAACACAGTGTAAAATTTACATTTTTCTGTGATTTACGCTAGTATTTTGGTGGGAAAAAAAAGCATTTGCTTTAAAATAAAGCTGCTTTATGCTGATCTTGCCACCTTTTGAAAACTGGGTGTAGATTTTGGTGCAAATTTACTAACATCAAGAAGAGGCTTAAACTAAACCAGAAATCTACTCCAGCTTCCAGGTAGCTAAGTTTTTTTTTAGACAGGTGCATGGTCATAAATAGTTGCACCAAATTTATTAAAGTGACCCTGTCAGGTGGTCTGAGCTCTGCTTCTCTCACTTGATCAGATCCTGCTCTAAGATAGGGCAGCAAAAACCACCTGACAGGTTACCTTTAAGCCTCAAGAAATTTTGCAAATTTTACTCTTTTGCACTTTTTATTTAGGCATATTTTCCGCAAGTCTTAACACATTTACCCCATTGTACTAGATCGCTTTCGAAGGTGGTGTGCTTTTCTTGAGTTGGATGCGTTAGATTTACTAATGAAGTGCGCCGATTTTTTTGCCACATAAAGCTCGTCTAAAGTAGACCACTTAAAAGGTGGTATAAAGAATAGTAAAGTATAGATTGCAGCAAAAAATGCACCAAATCAGTGCACCCCATTTATGTATTTAAAAGCCATTATCAACTAATCTGTCCCATTGTGTTACTATGTTCCATCAATGCTATAAAAAGGGATGTTGTGGGTTTGGGGTTACACAAGGATGCCAGTGCCTGATTTACGGATATCAGAACGTGTAGATAGTTGGATGCAGACACAAGACTCTATACAATACTGCTGTGATAACAGAAGGTGGCTACCATTCAGTGCAAACAAGGAATAAACAAAGAGTCCAGTTTTAATGCCCAGAATACATAGCTTATAATGCAGAAATCTATATTTGAGCATTTTGTGCTTCTTTTCAGAGAAGAGATCTTATACTCCTATAGTTAATCGCATGTACTATTAGGACCGTGTAGGTGTCCCGATGGTTGTGGCTCTAAGCTGCTGGTCTCTAATACTTTGTACAGCTGCACTGGGCAGATGTGTGTGCAACTCAGAGCCACAAATACCTGTAACTTACACCTATAACTCCAACAAATTACACTATATAGCGAGGGGTGGAGGGTACCTAGATCTCACAGGGCCCAATAAAAAAAAATGACATCAGCCCCAATACCTTGTGGCCAAAAAATTTAAACAGCAGCATTAGCAGCAGTAATTAAAGAGAACCTGTCACATAGATTATGCCGCCCTTGCTGGGAACTGCACAAGCTAGTGTCAGACCTGCTGTTTCCAGCGCTGTGTCTCTTATTCTGTAAGATGCTGTAGTTTTAGAGTATTTGGTGCTCAAATCTGCAGTTTTCAGCCAGAAGAGAGTCATGAAAAGAGTCCGTTTAATTCATGCCCCGCCCACCTCAACTGAGAAACCTATTACTTTGAATAGGTAGAACCATGTGAATAACTGTCAGGTGGGCGGGGCTAGCCTTGGGTGGGCGGTACTAACACCTGCTCATGAATAAGCTGGACTCTTTTCTGGCTGAAAACTGCAGATTTGAACATTAAATGCTACAAAACTCCAGCATCTTACAGAATAAGGGACACAGTGCTGGGAACAGCAGGTCTGACACTGACTTGTTCTGTCCTCAGCAAGGGGGGCATAACCTATGTGACAGGTTCTCTTTAAAGATCTAAAAACTAACACACTATATCAGAGAAGCCCTAGAGCAGTGCTGGACAACATAAAGCCACCAACTTGTTATTCCCCCAAAAAAGGTGCAATGTCTTTGCACCTCAATGGGACCTCTAAACCTGGTCCTGTCATTTTGTCCTATGCAGGACTACGTTTGTTGGCGCTGATTTGCGCAAAAAACTCTGTTTTAGTTTTTGCCGTCGGCCTGTACAATTGAATGTGTGGGAATCCAACGGCAAACCACGGGACTCTGGTGGAATATGCAACATGTTGCATATTCCGCCGGATTTTTAACGTTGTGGTTAAAAACCTGTGCTGTATAGACTACAACATGGGATTTTCATTGCTGTCTATGCAGCACAGCGTACCGGCGGATTCTCGACTGTTTCAAAATACTGAAACCTCAGAACATCCGATGATATTCCTGTGCTGTGTAGACAAAACTTTAGGGCAGGCATCCTCAAACTGCGGCCCTCCAGCTGTTAGGAAACTACAACTCCCATCATTCCCACTATTATAGATTATATAAATGCATGATGGGAGTCGTAGTTTCCCAACAGCTGGAGGGCTGCAGTTTGAGGATGCCTGCTTTAGGTGGATAGAGGCTTATGGATATGTTATACATTCCCACCACGTCCTCAACATGAATAGAAATTGAAATATTAACATACCCTAACAAAACTTATTATCCGTATATCCTTGAATGTATGGACAGATCCAAAGGTGAATGGGTTTTCCTTTTTTAGCTTTAAGGACAAAAGCCAACATGGACATACAGCCTCCTTATGTAAGGCAGGGGTCGGCAACATGTGGCTTTCCATCTGTGATTAAGCTAATACTCCCAGAAAACCACTATCAGGGCACATAGGGAGTTGTAGTTGTTTTATCACAACTGGAGGGTCAAGGCAATAAACTAATGGTATAGGGAGCATGAATGTAATATCCCTTACAGGTGGATATATGATTTTACAGAGACACACACTCAATTTATACATTTTCAGGTGCAGCAAACCAATTGTATTGAGTGTGCACACAGCAGAAACACCATCACAGTTATTGTGCACAGTTCATGCTATATGGGTCTATAATTCAGCGTCCCTATACTTCCATAAGCCCATACTATACCCATACTTGCCTGCAATTTTTTTTGATGGCACACATGAATCTAGATGATACAGTTACGTCCCTCTAAAAGCTTTGCTTATATGGGGAAATATGAGGGCCCGTTTACACGGCATAGGACAAATACCAGTCGGTTTATCCTACCGGTATTTGTGCTGTGCACACGGCACATTGGCGGAGAAAAGCCCTCCCCCCTTCACATTCACATATTCCGGATGGAAGAATGAACAAGTAGAATGTTTTTCGGGTGGCCGGCGGTTTTCCATAGAGCCCCATGTAAAAGTTTGCAGCTGGTTTTTCAGATGGTTTGCAAAACCGCAAACCGTCTGAAAAACTGGCCGCAAACCGGTGCCGTGGGGACAAGGCCTAATGCCTTGTCAAGGTTCAATATAGACTGTGTGCTGTAATACATATGCATGGTTGCATAAGAAAGGAAGTCATGGGGATCTATGATCTCTATTTACCTGGTTTCAGCAGGATGACTTGGTGGTGGTTTTTCTGCTATGATATTGCACTGCAGTACTCAGATTTTTGCCCCAATGCATCTGTGTAATGCCAGTGAAATATGTGACTATTTGATGTCATAATTTCCATTTCTTGTATATTAAACTAATTATAAATTCCAGTGTTGTATCAAGTTATAATCACACAGGCTTGCATACTTCTGTATATCTCTCAAGCCTACAGACTTCACTTAATTTACGACCTAAGGGGGCTGCATCGTCTGGTTTCGAGTGATTCTGTATTTTCTTATCTTAGTCTCAGGGAGCTGGCCCCTCCATGATACAAGATGAGGTAATACAAAAGAACTTTGTATTCTAAGTGGACACAATACGTAGGTTGTGTCTGCCTGTTTTTTTTTCCTGTTTAAGACTTATAAGAACCAGAGAAGCATTGGTGATTTAGAGGCTCTTGTTCCCATTGTTGAGGACGCTTAACATTGGTGATGGTCCCTGGAGTTCCCTGTTCTCGCCATTAGGCCTCTCTGGTTGAAGTCATAAGAACAGGTGATGTTATAAACTCTAAGGTGAAGTAAGTATTTAATCTTTGTAAATACATATTTAGCAAAACTGTCCCCAATGTCACACTATTTTCTGTAACCAGTTTATTCTCTTACTTATATGTTATATTTGATCATAATTGATTGATTCCTATGTTAAATAAAATGGTGTTGTACCCTGACTGATTGGCCTTCTTTAAAGCTGTACCTAGAACTTGTATTGAAAAAGTTGGCAAAACAATCTGAGATGGCTATAGTAACTCCTATAACTGGGATCCTCCATGGTTCGTCGAGGGGTGGGGGACCAGTTTCTGCGTTTTGCATTAGGTATAACCAGCCAAATTATGACAGTCAAAATCACTGTACAGTCTGTCGACGTATTGATTTACAAAGACATAAGTCAATCTACAACCTCCCACTGATGATCACTACGCTCTGCCTCACCCTGTCAGAAATAGCTGATTATATTCTACAATAGTTGCCATTTCACTACACAGCTAATGAAACCAATATAGCGTTTCAGGTTTTGAAAAGTCTACAAATTAGATACACGACTCCTCAATGTGACAAAACAGACTCCTGAAGTTGTTATGCAGTTATCTAAAAGTTTCCAAAGTGATGTCACAATGAGAAATGCATTCTGCCCTTTTCTACCAGGTTGTATCACCCTGCGCTGCAGTTCCCTGCATGTCCTCCGGCATTGGGAAAATTTATAGGTCGTATTTATTTACACAGCTTCCCTGCAGAGCAGTTGGGTTATTGTGTAAGAACACCGGAAATGACTTTGCTGGATTACTCAAGCACATTGTAGTAGATCATTCCTGCTCTGTTCCACTGCACTATATCAATAAACCAGAAATATTACATTTAAATGTGTTACTGCAGAGCTCACACCTTAAAGTAGTTTTCTCACTACAAGGATTGGTTGTTATGTTAAAGATCTTGCAAAAACAAGTCACTTTGTAATATGTGTCCATTAACAGTGTCCAACCTATTCCGAGATATCCCCTCTTGTATGGGCTGTATCAGCTCCTCAGGTCGTTATAGCTACAGACCTGTTTGATGTATCCCGATAGGCTGCCAACACTGGTTGCTATAGCTACAGACCTGTTTGTTCCCTCATGATAGGCTGTCAGCACTGTTGGCTGTAGCTACAGACCTGGCTTCTATTGCAGCCTAGTAGAAGCCAGTAAACACGTACCTGAATTCAAAATGAAACCAAGAACACAGGATCAATGTAGTTACATAACCCCTTTAAAAAGTGAGCGATGATACCACTTATAGGCAGACAATTACCACTAAGGCATGCTTTCCTGTACAGAACCTGTTGCTCTGCTGACCTATCCTGCAGAACACACAACCTACAATTGATAAGATTGTAGACCAAGGTGATATGGACTATAGTGTATGTGCTACAGACTGAAGACAGGTCCCAATGTCCATAAACCATGTTCATGATTGAGCATTTATCAGCATGGTCACCTAATCCCCAGCCATGCTCTCTACATCAGTACTTAGGGGCCAAATGAGTGTATGACCAATTTAAAGGTGTTGTCTCATGAAAACTTCTTTATAGAGTCCAGTTTCATAAGTATCTGATCACAACAGGTCCATAGATGAACAAAAAAATTCATGATGACATCCCAGCCATGAATAAGTGAACTGGTCAGGTCCGCCACAGCAAAAGCATCTTTGTTCACAGCTCTCTACTCTGGCTAATAAGGAGGAGTGTGCCAAACAAGGAAACCCCCCCTCCATGACATTATGGGACAGATACTTAAAGGGAACTTATTAACTGGTTTGTGCTGCCCAAATGATGAATGGCATGAAAAAGCTACAAGCTTACTGGTCCCAGCAACCTGGGATTTAGCTTCAAACTCCGGTAAAGCTCAGCCGGGTACAGGGAGAAGCCACCATGGCCGGGAACAAAAGTCCCATATGTATCTTCTCCCGCCCCCTCAGCCTACCTAATAGGCCTCTTCTCTGTTTGCCTATATGGAGAGCGCTGCCCGTTAAGCTGATGGGGTAAGGAGAAGCCACACAATAAACACCTCTCTGCTAGCCGCAGTTTTACCGTTTGCTTTACTCTGAAACACTAAGGGCGACATGTATGAATTTCGCCACGTCGGGGCGCACCTTTCCGCCAGTTTTCCGATGAAATCTGCGCCTGATTTATGTCGGCGCCGGGGCACGCTCATACATTCCATGTAAAGTCCGCCGCGCCTCGCCAGTGTTTGAGGCGCAGTGCGGCGCTGCGCCTATGATTCGCCACCCGAGGTAGTGCACTCATACATGCGGAGAAAAGTCCGCCGCGCCTCGCCAGTGTGTGAGGCGCAGTGCGGGGACCGAGGCGCAGTGCGGGGCTGCGCCTAAGATTCGCTGTCCGAGGAGGTGCGCTCATACATGCGGGGAAAAGTTCCCTGCGCTTTGCCAGTATGTGGGGCGCAGTGCGGGACTTAGGCGCAGAAGGGACTGTGCCGATAATCTGTTCCGATGCGAGACAGGCTGGAAAACAGCAAAAAATCATTCCACATGTCGGTGCGGAGTATGAATCAAAAATAGCCTTTATAAAGGCGTAAAACATTCTCTGAAAAAGAGATCAAACCTCAAAAATAAAAAATACATAAAACAAAATCACTTTCCAAATATCCTAATTCAATATTGGAAATTGCCGGGAAATACAGTAATTCAAATTCTGAAAGCTATTCTCATTGGTCGGCAGAAACCGGCCAATCAGAATAGGAGCGACAGTGAACCATTAAAACCTATGGAGAACTATTGACCAATCAGAATCAAAGGCGGGACAGTTCAAAATACAGTAAAAATGCAGAAAAGAGCTGATTGGTCGGGATAGCCAAGCCCCCGCTAGCTCAGCCAATCAGAATAGAAGCGACAGGGACCCATTATAGCCTATAGAGAAGTTTAAACCAATCAAAATCAAAGGCGGGACAGTTCAAAATACAGTAATACAGAAAAGAGCTGATTGGTTGAACTAGCGGGGGCTTAGCTATCTCAGCCAATCAGAGCGCGAGCTACTTCTCCCATTGTAGTCTATGGAGAGATTGGCGCAATGAAATCTCGGCTCTCAGCGCCGTGCGGCATGGAGTATGATTAAAAAAAACATTAGTTGTAAAATATTCTCTGAAAAAGAGCTCAAACATTCCATAAACATAAATCACTTAAATCCCGAAAAACGAGTTTGTCGCCGAGACTGGCGCTACATCGGGAATTGCAATAGAGAGAATTGCCGGGAAATACAGTAATTCAAATTCTGTAAGCTATTCAGATTGGTCGGCATAAACCAGCCAATCAGAATAGGAGCAACAAAGACCCATTATATCCTATGTAGAAGTTTTGACCAATCAAAATCAAAGGCGGAACAGTTCAAAATACAGTAAAAATGCAGAAAAAAGCTGATTGGCTGAGCTAGCGGTGGCTTGGCTATCCCAGCCAATCAGTCTATGGAGAGATCGGCGCAATGCAATCACGGCGCTCAGCGCCGTGCGGCATGGAGTATGAATAAAAAAAATCATTTTTATTAAGTGTAAATCATTATCCGATAAAGCGCTGAAACCTTCTATAAAAATAAAGCAGTTAAATCCCTAACAACGCGTTTGTCGCCGAGACCGGCGCTACATAAGGAATTGCAATAGAGAGAATTGCCGGGAAATACAGTAATTCAAATTGTTTAAGCTATTCTCATTGGTCGGCATAAACCAGCCAATCAGAATAGGAGCGACAGTGTCCCTTCAAAACCTATGGAGGTGAATTGACCAATTCAGAATAGGAGCGACAGGGACCCATTATAACCTAGTGGAGAATTATTGACCCTCTATTCAAAAGGGGGGACAGTTTAAAAAACAGTAAAAAGGGAGAAAGAGTGATTGGTTGAAGCGGGGGGGCTCGTCCAGCTTAGCCAAAAAAAGTGCGAGCTATTTCCTGAGTTCTTTGGGAAAAAAGAAATGCAGAGGAGCTTGTTTTTGGGTTGCTAAGTTAAAAGAGGCGCGATTATTTTTACAATGGGAGAGCGAGCGACGCTCTTTGGGGTTTTTTAATGCAATCGGAATAAAATGACATGGCCCAAATAAATTTAAAAGATACAGAGTTGTCCCCATGTGTTATAAAATGAAAATTTGGGGGTAAAATAAAATAAAAATTTAATTTAATAAAATCAGGTTTATTTCTTTTTTTCGTTGCCCAAAGGGTCAAAATTTAGGGGTAAACGAAAATAAAGAATAAACGATTTTATTGATTTAATTTTTTTTTTTTTACCCCCTTTATCTTGTTTTTATACAATGGACAAATTTGTAGTCTTTTATAATTTGATTTCGGCCTTACAGTTTTTTTCAGATTTCATTAAAAAACCCATAGGAGCGGCTCGCTCTCCCTTGGTCCAAATAACCGGCCTCTTTTAAATTTGCCAATCCAAAGCCGCTTGAATTTTTTTTTCCCCCTAGAACTCTTTAAAGAAAGAGCTCGGCTTTTATTGGTAGCTGGCGGCCCCGCCGCTTCAACCAAAACGCTCTTTTCTGCCTTTTTACGTATTTTTTAACTGTCCCGTTTGAATAAGGTTGTCAATTTTTTTTCCATAGGTTAGAAAGGGTCCCCGCGTCCTATTCTGATTTGGTAATTCTTCCCCATATTAAAATGGGCCCTGTCGCTTCTTTGATTGGCCAATATAGGTTCATGCGGCCATCATAGAATAGCTTAAAACAATTGAAATTACTGTATTTCCGGCAATCTCTCTATTGCAATTCTTAGAGCGCAAGGCTCTTCGGCACAACGCAGTTGTTCGGGAATTAAACTGCTTTATTTTGAGAGAGTTTCATGCTTTTGATAATGATAACTTAAAAGAATGATTTTTTATTTACTCCATGCCGAACGGAGCTGAGGCGAGATGCATTGCGCCGTTCTCAATGCTATCTGGAGATAAAGTAGCTGCGTCTGATTGGCTGGGATAGCCAACCACGTAGTAGCCAATCAGCTTTCTCATTTTTTGTATTTTGACTGTCCGCTTGTTTTGATAGTCAAAACTTCTCCATAGGATATAATGGGTCTTTGTCGCTCCTATTCTGATTGGCCGGCTTCTGCCGACCAATGAGAAGCGCTTACTGAATTTGAATTACTGTATTTCCCGGCAATTCTCTCTATTGCAATTCCCGATGTAGCGCCGGTCTCGGCGACAAACTCGTTTTTCGGGATTTAATTGATTTATGTTTATAGAAGGTTTCAGCTCTTTTTCAGATTATGTTTTACACTTAATAAAAATGATTTTTTTATTAATACGCCATGCCGCACGGCGCTGAGCGCCGAGATTGCATTGCGCCCATCTCTCCATAGACTACAATGGGAGAAGTAGCTCGCGCTCTGATTGGTTGGGATAGCCAAGCCCCCGCTAGCTCAACCAATCAGCTCTTTTCTGCCTTTTTACTGTATTTTGAACTGTCCCGCCTTTGATTTTGATTGGTTCAAACTTCTCCATAGGCTATAATGGGTCCCTGTCGCTCCTATTCTGATTGGCCGGTTTCTGCCGACCAATGAGAATAGCTTTCAGAATTTGAATTACTGTATTTCCCGGCAATTTCCAATATCCTAATTCTTGATATGGCGCCGTTCTCGATTTTTGGAAAGTGATTTTATTTATATATTTTTTATTTTTGAGGTTTGAGCTCTTTTTCTGAGAATGTCTTCCGCTTTTATAAAGGCGATTTTTTGGACTCATACTCCATGCTGCACGGAGCGGAGCGCCGAGATTTCTTTTGCGATCTTCTATGTTTCCTCTTGTTTTTGCAAGACCTTTAACATAAAAAGCAATCCTTGTAGTGAGACAACCCCTTTAACCCTCTCAACCTTCTTTTCTATATCGTGTTTGGCACCAAGGAGAAGGTGGTCAAGTAACAACTGTAGCAAGAACACAGTCACATCCAGTGTTTTTCACCCACTGCCAGCCCAGGCTAGCCTAGAAAAAGCAGGCTGAGACCACCAGCAGCACAAGGGGAAATTGTCCACCACACTCACTTAGCAGCAGCAAAGTCAGTGAGCAGCCTCAGGCATCAGAAAGTGATCACCAATAGGAGGCTGGAGACGATTTACCCATGTAATCCAATAAGTCTCAAGTCAGTGTCATTGCTAACAAGGTCTTAGGCTATGTTTACACGGCAGTGAACAAAAAAACGACCAGAAAACCAAATCCTAAAAATGTTCATAAAACAGTTTTTGTCCACTGCCTGTCAAAATCAGCTGAAAAGTGGCCGTTTTTGGCACATTTTTTTGCAGACATGCACAGCATTGTTAAAAAAAAAAAAAAAAAAACAATCCTGAAAAAACTGACGTTTTTCTGTGCAGTGGAGACACAGCCTTACTATCTGGTTAAATGTAATGTGACCACAACTGTCCCCCTCCCACTTGTTTGAATTATGGAGGATCTGAGGATTTCAGCTCTAACACAGACCCCCATTCAGTGTGTGCTGGTATTGTTCCGGCCAAAAGACGACAAGGCGTCCTCATCAGGATAATGTTCTACCACCCTGTCCTATCATCACTTCCTGTACAGAGTGCAGAAATTGCAATACAGAAGTAGATACTTTTTCATATCCTGATCAATATTTGTCCTATAATATAATAACCACTAGTAATATTAGTACTACTGGTCCAGCTTCTCCGCACAGTCCACACAACACAGAGGCTCTGGTCTGGCAGCGCACGTCAATTGCATGTTGAACAGTGGTTTTTATATGCATAATTTTCCCTACAAAGCCCTCATTTGCACTATTTGTGCCATACATAGAGGGAATGTGCTATATAAATGTGCAAGTCATAAGAAAAAAATGTAACTTTCTCCCAGATGTCTCTTCTTAAAAGTTGGCAAGTATGGTTATGTGGTTTAGTATGGAAATAGGCGCTATGTGAGCAATGTAATGATTGAATCATTTGCAGCGTATTTATTTGCTCACCAAATCCTGTTGAATCCTCAGGGTTCCCAGAAACCTTCCTAAAGTTAGATTTTTAGGTGCTGCCCTGACAGTCTTTTTTATATATACCCTTAATAGTGTTGATTTACCTTAATACCGTCTTGTATATACACTACTCACAAACAGCGTGTTGGGTCTGTGTGAACATACGAATTTGGATGCACGTTTGGATCCGTCCAGAGGGACCCAAACACGCATCTAACAATGAGCAGTGTGATTTTACATGTATCGGAGTTCACACGAGTGATCACCGATGTCTCATTGCATCTTTCGGATCCATTCCATGAATAGACATGTCAATTCTTGGTCCGAAAGATGCAGCAGGAGCCTTATAATAAACTATCCTGCTGCATCCAACACGGATCCAAACACGCAGCTGCATGCTAGATATGTGTTGGATTCGATCGCCGCTACGTTTTTGGATGTGATCTTCAGATCCAACACGGACCTGAAATCGTATCCAAAAACGCCCTGTGAACATACCCTCTGGGATATTTGGCTTTTGGATGAAATTTCAGGACAAACATTAAATTTCTTGATTTTTTTTTAATTAAAGGGGTTTTCCCAGGACGTGCCTTATCTGCTAAGAAGCAAATGTAAACAAGCCACAATGAGCTGAGAGAGAGATACCCAGCCAGAGCACAGAGCCGTGCATAAGGGATCGTGTGAAATGTTCACTCAAATAATCACACTAGAACTAGTGGATTCTGTATACAAAAGACAACATATTTCTCCTCAGTCCCTTGAAAGCTTCTTCACGTTCCCTCTCATCAGATAAGAAGTGTGCTCTGCGTAAGCCCGGCCAGCAGCTCTTGTCAGGTCGTATCTAATGCAAGCTTTGAAGTAACTAAGGGCAGGTAAGGCAGCCTGTAGCTCTCTAACTGTAATTTTTGTAATCACATATATTTAGAAAAGTGATTAAACACCCATTTTGGAGGATCCCACGTCAACATTACATCGTTGCAAAACCCCTTTAACTAAATGATTCCACCTCAACATTAGAATGCACATGTCGAACTGTTCAGTGTTTCAGTACTTTTTGCACAACTTGCTGATCTCTAACAGGGAGCTTAATAGAAAAATTCACAACAGTTGTTGATCCTGAATCAACCAATAAGTTTAGGGGATCATTTTGAAATTGGATTTAAACAGTCCTCCTCATAATGCTCATTCACATTTTTTGACATCATGAGACCAAGACAACATCTTACAGTTGATCCACAGTACCTCCCCATTGTGTGGCTTCAAGCAGGATGCTCTCAGACAAAAGTGGCCACTGAGCTTAGAGTGTCATCAGCATGCTGCAACAGAGATACAGAGAGACTGGAAGAGTCACAGAAATGCAAAATGGATACCCTTTGACCACTTTACACACTGATGAGCGCTTCATTGTAAGCAATGCCCTGCAGAATTGGATGATGAATGCCACACAACTCCAGGCACATTTTAGGGAGGCAAGAGGTACCCAAGTGCCATGTCAGACCATTTGTAACCTCAATGCGACCTGACCACACCACCCGGCACAGGCATCATCGTCTTGCATGAGGCAGGGAGCATCTACGCTGGACGAGGGAACAGAGGTTTGTTCAGTTATGAAAGTCAATTGACTTGAGCAGAAATGATGATCGTCAATGATGATGGAGACGTCAAGGAGAGCACTATGCATCAGCCAAGACAGGTACCCTTGCCAGTTGTCTAGCACGAAGACTACGCTGATGTAAATGGTTATGAATGGTCTGACGTGACACTTTATTGCCTCTTACGTCCCTTAAACGTGCCTGAAGTTGTGCGGCATTCATCAATGGGTTCTGCGGGGCATTGTTTACAATGAAGCAGTCATCAGTGTGTGATGGAGCCAAAGGACAGCCACTTATTGCCTTTCTTTGACTCTTCCAGTCTCTCTGCATCTTTGATACAACCTGCTGATGACACTCTATGCTCAGGACATTTATGCAAGTCCACCTCAAAGTAATCATTGCATATGGAGGATTTAACAGAATATCTGATCACTGATACTTAGGGCCAAAAAACTAAAGCAGCAATATGAAGCAACTATGGTTAGACACCTCTTTGGGACTAATCCCATAAAATTCCGATTTACAGAAAAATTTTAATCTAAGCAGGCCAACAATATTTGTATTAACTTTGTGATGTTTCAACTTTCAAAAAAATAAAAGGCTTTGGTGCCATTCACACCAATCGCATACAGAATACCCCACTAGCATTGTTTGGCAAGCAGTTTTCTAAATTTGTCCTATTAGTATGGGGTATAACTCTCTGATGTTGTTGAAATGTGGTTTTCATTGAGGCACATGCCAGAAAAAAACATCTTTTTTTGATGCTATTCATTTGTTAAGAACTCCTCCTGCAATATGCAATGAATGCCATTGAATATCCTCTCGCGTGATAACTGAGGTATAGATTTACAACCCTATAGCTGCCATAAATGTATCATTTTACATCACAATCCTAAATTCAGTAACTGCATAACATCCAACATAGTTTATTGGTGCCTGTATTTAATCACTGCATTAATAATTTACATTATTTACATCTCATATAGTTAACCGGTGACACATAATAAATTTATAAAACCAAAATAAATAAAACCATAAGAAAGAATAGAAAATCCCCATATCGGCCACAGTAATTTTCATCATGAAGATCACTGATAATTTACTGTGTTCAAGCGCGTCGTGGTTCTAGCCGATGTGACATTTGAGACAGCGTCCTCTGATTGTCAATCACGTTGAACTGCCGCACGTAATTCCGTACTTCCTGGTGATTTTTACTGACGAGCGAAGCCTCTGGACCTGGAGTTAGAGACATTTATTTATATTATTGGCATATTATAAATTATACCCGACTTCATAAAAGTACCCATTACGAATATGATAATATACCTATTAAAAGCACAAACTGAGAATAATTCAAGTACTCCTTATACCCCTTCGTGAAAATCTTGGAGTTAACCAGTTACCTGTTTCTCTAAATATAAGACCTACCCCAAAAATAAGCCCTAATAGGGTTTTTTTCAAGATTTTTGGAGTATGCTTAAAATGGAAACCCTACTCTAAAAATAAGCCCTAGTTAGTGTTCATTAAAAACTATCCAGTCAGCTATACATGTAAAAAAGTAAATGGAATACAGCAGAACAGATAAAGTAGACTCTTCACCAAGGAAAGCAGGTATCCCCGAAAGAACTGTACCACCAAAAGAAACCACTCCCAACCTAAAAGAATCACACTCAAAAACCCCACAGCAATAAGGGTTGGGTAGTGTCGGGCTCTCAGTGGAACACACCTGGAACAGCAAGGGACCCAACAGTGACCCGTATGTACCGTTAAAGAGAGGAACAAGAAAACAAGACGTCCCCTGAAAATAAACCTGAATCCATCTTTCGCAGCAAAACATAAGCAGCACATATTATTTCCAAAGAAACCTGGTATGTCCAGGTGGCAGGATTTCCTGGACTCCCAGTATTTCGGGCAAGGGAGGAATCACTGCTGTCAATCTTCCATGTTTCTGCAGATGAACTGGTGTCTATAATGACATCCAGCACACACTGCTAAGGTCCTGCCACCGGATTCCTCACATTTATTTGGTTACCTTGGGGCTGGGGAAATAACTGGCAATTACTGTTATTAGAATTCAGTGCCTGCAGTGGTTCCTGGGATCTGTGACTACTACCACTGGGGGTCTGTGGCTATGACATTATAGGCTGTCTTTTGGTTGTTATTGAGGTCCCACTGCCACCGTTACACAGGGTTGGTGCCATGGGGACATGCTGGTTGTTGCTGAAAGAGTGAGGAACTTGAAAAATGTTCTTGGAAAGAAAGTCATCATTTTCGGTAGACCCATCAAAAAGGTTAACCACCCTGGCCTAATCCCTTCTGACAAACTCCTTGAGATAGTCTGGTATTCCAGGTGGAACTGTTGTCTATCTGCTTGGTTTTCCTACATCTACTGAAATCAAGGAAATCTGGCAACGTTCTTGAGCGAAGAACCTGGATGAGAAATTGGACAACCCTTCAAATGAGGTTTTTAACTAGAAATCACCATTAAATACACTAACTTGCCAATCAGTATTGGACTGGAGTGCCTGGTCACCAGTTGAATTGATTCTTGGAGCCCACGAGTGGAGTTGGTTTTTAGAGCCATCAGTAATTTTGGAGGCCGACCATACAGCTACTGTACATGACTGCACATACTGCTTAAAACTGTTGCTTTCTGCCTCTCTATCTCTGCATTTCTCCTTGAAAAGCAGCACCAGCATTATTATGCACAGGGGTCCACCAAGTCCAGAGGCCCACCAGGGGTTTCCCTTGTGGACCAGTCCAGGCTTGCTGCCATTAATCACCCAAAAATATAGCCGATATTTCTTGCTTAACCTCATCATCATCATCAAGAGACCTTAACAAGCTCTTCATTTCTAGGGTCATTAGTTAGTTGGTTAGAGGAACTTTTGTTTTTTTAGGTTGGTGTATAAGATAACTTAAAGCTCTAATAATAACCCAATAATCTTGCAAAGTTAAATGCTAGAAGTTAAGATAAGAAATAACATCTTTTTTTATTTACAGGTCTAACTTTGCAAATGGTTACTGGAAATATAATTTGCTTGTATAATTTATATTCAGCGCTGCATCTGTCCAGCCAGTCATTAGACAATCACAGAATCCCTTTAAGATGGCAGGCTAATTAGGATTCTAACAGAAAAAGTGGCTTCAGAACAGATTCTAAAGTCATTACGATAAATATGGAAATTGTGTCATATAATATTGTCTCGCTTGTGCTACAATCATTTAAAATTACTGTGATGGAAAATGCAACTTACTGAAGGGCACGCTCCGACAGAATCTCATTGTTCTTACTGTATTTGCAATCATGCGCTGCAAAAATAAATACATAAATAAGTTTCATTTAGTGAAGTCCATATAAATACTTTAAAACCGATAATTAGGCTGTTCATAAAAACACTGCATCTGGGCATGGGGTGTCCAAAATATAGCGAGGCCAACCCAGGGTGTCAGGTACTTCAGAATAAAGTCTGAAACAAAAGCCTCATTCTCATAACCACATTTTATTTTTTAAAAAGGAACCTAACCTGCCCTATCTTAGAGCAGGATGTGATAGAGGGGAGAAGCTGAGCTCTGTGATATATAGGATTGTATGATAGGACTGAGCATGTGATATATAGAGTATATGAAGAGGGAGAAAGCTGAGCTCTGTGATATATAGGGTTATATGATAGAGGAGAGGAGCTGAGCTCTGTGATATATAAGGTTATATGATAGAGGAGCTGAGCTCTGTGATATATAGAGTTATATGATAGAGGAGAGGAGCCCTGTATATCAAAGAGGTCAGCTTTTTCTGTCACATCCTGATCTCAGATACGGGGGGGGGGGGGGGGAATAAACAGTCTGACAGGTTCTCTTTAGATATATTACAAATAACCAACTAATTTATCTTTTCTTTAATTGTAAACTGAAGACAATATTTGGCCAAATAACAGAGCTTTCCTGATGCTGACCTGATTATGTACAAAGCGAGGAGGCAGGATCTATACGTAGATTAAGGGTTATGAGAAGGGTACACTTTATAAATATACATTATACATTTTATAAAATATTTTCTTTATCAAATTTTTATGGTTTTGCTTACTGTAATTGTATAGGAACCTTCATTATTTACTTCTAGTGGATAAGACTTTATGTATAGTGATAAGAGCTGTGTATTTTAAAGAGCTATGCACCTATGTGAACAGTACACAATGATGTCATATTTTTCCATTGGCCATGGCTATGGCCATAATTACAGCTGCTATGGAGCCCAGGAGTTGAGGGGGACAACTCCGGTGCAAGAACATTTTAGGTGGCTTTAGGTCATCTAGCACTACTATAAAAGTTCTCCTGACCAATGGTGCTATACCTTTTATTGCACTTATGATGTTGGTGGCCCATCTCATTTATCATGGAGTCCTACAAATTCTAGTTATGCCCCTGCCAATGGCAGTACATAAATACAGGAACACAGCAGTTAAGATTGGAAAAAGACGCAGGTCCATCAAGTCCAACCTATAACCCTACAGTGTTGATTCAGAGGAAGGCAGAATTCCCTAGGAGACGGATGCCAGTTATCCTGTGCAAAAGGAAAAATTCCTTTCCGACTCAAAAAATGGAAATCAGAATAAATCCTTGGATCAACCTCCGATCAACAGAATCTAATCCCCATAACCTGTAATAATATATTTTTCAAGAAAGGCATCTAAGCCTTTTAATGAGGGCAGAGATCTTGAACTCTTAATAATTGTTACAAAAATATCCATTAGACAATTGTGTTAGTCTATAATATACAAACAATAAGGCTATGTCCACACAGCGTAATTGTGGCGCTTACAGTACAGCCGCAATTACGCCGGCTGCTTTGGGAGTCGCGCTGATAAGCGTGTACTCCCGCTGCGGGGAGGGGGGGGGGGGGCCAAGCCAGCCGGCCCCATTGACATGCATTACGCGCGGCGCGTATTCGCCGCAAGTAATTGACATGTCACTTATCTTCCCGCGCGTACAAAACGATCGTATGGTACGAGCGGGGAGAAGAGGCGTAATCCATAGCTCTCTATGAAAACTATGGATTACCGTAACTTTGGCGCGCATCTTGCCCATATTAGAGCGCAAATACGACACGAAATGCGTGCCGAAATTTGCCTGTGCAAACATACGTAAGGGTGCATTCCCACGGCAAAGACAAAATACCGGTCAGATTTTCCGACCGGTATTTTTTGGTTTTTTTGGCACGCAGGGGGACGGCTTTTCTCTGCGGTTTGCAGATTCAAGCCCTCCCTCCTTCACACCCACATGTTCATGTCCGGCCTGAAAACCGGGCGGCAGAATGGACATGTTCTAAGTTTTTAGGAACACTGGCGGTGTCCAAAACAGTCTGGCGGAAAACCCGTACAGTGGGGACTGCTGAATGGATTTTATGTTTAAAATCAATGTAAAAGGTGGTCTGCCATTGGCTTTTGGTATGCTCATTTTGCTGTTTTAACATTGGATTTAATAAAGTTGCTTGTTTTTATCTGCTGGAGATTATGGTGATACTTGCTTCCACTACCAAGCTTGGAGTGTAGCATGCACACCTGTTCATCTACTTGTAAAAGGTTGACAGCTGGCTTACAGGTGGTTTTTCAAATCCAAAAACTATCTGTAAAATGGACTGAGAACCCTGCCATGGAGACAAGCCCAAACCCTTATTTGCTGAAAGCAGCAATCTGTTTTAGGCTTGGTTCACATCTGTGTCAGGGTTCTGTTCAGAAACCTCCATTTAAGAGGTGAAATGAACACAAAAAGATCTGTTTATAGACACTGATGGCGCCTGATGAGCCTATGATAATCAGTAGGATCCATCGGGTGCCGTGTTTCCAACACTGTTTATATGGAGAAAATAGCACAATTTGTTGCAATTTTTTGTGCCATTCCCAATGGAACATGTGATGAACTTCCAATGCCTACGTGAACCAAACTTCAAAGATATTCCCATCATATAAATGGATGGAATATTTCTAGGATATGCCATCATCTTATTGTCTGAAGGATCTGGCCTCTGTGACTCCCATTGATGCCGTGCTAAGTTTTTCCTGCACATCTGCTTTTCACGCCACTTGAGTAGGGCTGTGCTACAGTTCTCTATATGGTTCTCACTAAAGGGGATGCAGTGCTGCAAAAAGCTCAATTCTCACTTTCAGGGTTGACATAACCCTTTAAGGTACCCAGCCTCAGGCAAACTTCTCAGTAATGCAGAGAAATCAGCTTCATCTTTAAGAAATAGTACAAATAACCAATATCAGATGCAGTGTCCTGTCAAATCTTTCATTTTTGTATGCACCAGATTTATTATACAGCATGAGCCGTTGGTGCATCCTGAGACTGCTTTGCCTAAGTTTACACTTACAGGCAATTAGTAAATGTGCTACTACTGTACTACTACTTAGTTGTGGTAAAAATCTCTGTACAGTATAGCCAGGTAGTCCCAATTATCTATATCTCAAGTGGCTACCACCTTACTATCGCCTCCATTATCTGGAGGCTTGTGTATCTTGTCTTTTTGTCCCCTGATGAACCAGCCATTCTGGGAAAATGCGTCGGGACATTAAGTATTTTTTCGTCTTTTCTTTTTTTGATATATGTATTTGCATGCATCATTAAAGCTGGTGTAAGGTGAAGTCCTGTTTGTTATTATGTGAGGGCTTTATAGGGTGAGCCAACGATAGGAGGGGTCGTCCTTTATCAGGACGGGTGCTCCTCCTTTGATAGATATATAACAGGGCTATTATATTGGATTTTTTTCCTTGCCTAGCTTCTCCTGGATCCTTTTTGCTTGTCCCTATATTATCCGTGTGACCTGTGAACATAAAAATACAAAACAGATTATTTTTCACGATTTGGACACCAATATACCTTTTTTTATACCCTATGTGGGATAATGTTGGTGAAATAGGGATTCTGGAGTAATATTTAAGACAATTTAGGATTGATTAGGTGGTATATGCCTCCTTGGTTATTCTTTGAGTGCATAATTATTTTAATGTATATCAATAAAAGTATGGTTTTATTTCATTCTGGGATATAGATTTTTTTTGTGAGCCGTTTTTGAAAGTATCTTAGGTATATATATCTTTATTTTTTGTCAGAAATAGCCAGGACCTATAGATACCTATAGAGCATGGTGCAACATTGGATCGAAGTCACTGGAATAAGACGTAAAACTTAATTTTTACTATGCACATTAAAAATATATGACAAGGTAGATATATTTTGTCATTAAGGTGAATACAAACAATTAACCAAAGGATTACAGTCAGAAGAGGGTTCAGCTTTACACTAACCTTACTACAGTACAGCCTGCACTAAACATACCTCCCAAGTGCCCCGATTTTTAGCTCTTGTCCCTCTTAGCTCTATAAATGTCCCTTTTTTCATTTGGGAAATAGATTTGCATCAATAAACTATCTTGCATTAAAAAGTATCTGATTGCTTCCTTGCTGTATATTACATTACAACTTACTTAATATTTCATCAATGGATACAATGCAATCCCAAAAATGTCTCTTCTTGGCTCTCTCAAGTTGGCATGTATGCTTTTGGGCGTGGTTAGAGGCATATCTTGGTGTGATGTCATGTGTTTGGGCGTGGTTAGAGGCCTGTCTTGGTGTGATGTCATGTGTTTGGGCGTGGTTAGAGGCATGTCTTGGTGTGATGTCATATGTTTGGGTGTGGTCAGAGGTGTGGCCTGATGTGTCCCTTTTTGCAATCTCTGAAAGTTGGGAGGTATGACTAAAGGCTACCTAGCATAAATAATGTAGGGTCATCGTCCTGATAAGGACGGCCCCACCTTGAACCTAAGGCTAATGAGACCTAGTATATCCTGGCTACAAAATCCACATATCTAACCCAGTATGGAAATCCACAATCCATTATATTTTTAACGTATATAGTAAAGGTTATGTTTTAAGTCTTATTCCAGTGACTTCATATACATACATGTGGACATATACCTCTTTCTTCGGTGTGGAGTGGCTAATATACATCCCCACTAGAGATTCAACATTGGTCTGTAACACAGTCAATGGTTAGAGGTCTGGATAAAAGTTTTTGCCTCAGTCCCCATATAACCTCATGCTGAGGTGCGGGCCATCAGATCAAACACATTTTTCTATATTACACAATTATTCTGCCTTTAACTGAGTAATTCAGCTTTTTTTCTTGCTCAGAATCAGGACCGGTAAAATAATTTTCTATG
The DNA here is from genome assembly GCA_025379985.1 of Phyllomedusa bahiana. NCBI lineage: Eukaryota > Metazoa > Chordata > Amphibia > Anura > Hylidae > Phyllomedusa > Phyllomedusa bahiana. The sequence continues at coordinate 45,277 of JAODAL010006431.1, read as the reverse complement.
TTAAGAGCAAAAGAAACATACAATTATATTTAAGCGTTACTTACTTGCAAGTTTTCAATTTCATTCTGTTCTATTTTCCACACACAGCTAATTATAATAACATATTATATAACTACTTGCTACAATATCCAGCAGCTGTTGGTATCAGACGACTATTTATAACTTCCCACCAGTTTCATAGAGTCTTGTACTGGGAACATGGCCCGGCATAGGATCACCAATGCTTAAAGCCATGCCATGACCTCATAATTGTTATAAATATTCACTAACTCACTAAGGATATATCAGATTCATTGGTGTCGGGGTTGTAACGTGACTAACAGCTCTACAGCCCTGTAAATGCCCTTAAGATAGAAGATGAGAAGTGCTAAATGCTTGCTGCAACTTGTCTGCTAGAGAACATTAATTACTAAGAAGATGACATCAGAGATAGGTGACCATATGGACCCTTCGAGAACCTACTAGTTTAGTACTTTTGTTGTGGATGGCAACAAAGGTTATATATGTGTGATCCTTTGTGTCTCTATTTTAATGTATCAGTATAATACCTCACACGTCTTTATATATTGCACGTAAAAGCTGCCTGTATAACCATATACTCTTTAATGAGTTAGCAAATGGCCGCATATATAATCTTTGTAAAAGATAACTGTTATAGAATGTACTGTGTGCAATGTCTATTCCACCCACAAGATGGCGTCTGTGTTCAGACACACCCTGATAAGCCAAAATGGCCACTGGCCTTAGTTATTTTTCTTCTCTCAAACAAAGAGAAGGGAGGGTCATTTAAAATGTAGATAAGAAGAGCCAATTAAGAGAGTGGACGTAATGTCACATGTTGTTTAAGGAATGTGTACACGCCCAACCTGTTAAAACTTGTGTCTGTGCAATAAAGTTTAGGAGAACTCTTTTGTCTGAGACAGTGTCAGGCTGTGATTTCTCTCTGGCACGTGCCAACCAATGCACTGATTTGAACCCCTGCTGTTAAGTCGAACCCCTCTGCGGTTCCTTCTACAACACTTTGCAAAGATACAGCACAAAAATGGTTAAAATTGGAAGTGAATTTTCATTTCCCTCCTTGATGGCCTTGCAACCTTGTTATAGCGCCATCTATTACTACCTATAGCACCTGCTAGCCTATATTGTGTAGATGTATATAAAAACATAAAGACTGAGCTGCTTCCATCAAGTGCATATATGTATTTTTCCTCTGAGCATTCACAGAACTGGGGATAGGGTGTACTGGAAAAGTTGTGGCTGTCTATAATTGTAATTTATGCAGTGATATTTGCGAGTACAGTATTCTGGTATGAAAAGAACCAAAAATTTGTGCAAGCTTCATTTGCTCAAAATGTGCGAATTTCAAACTGTTTCATTCCACAATTTAAAAAATAAGGTAACAAGGGGCATTGCATTCTACAACCTCACACAATTACTATATTTTACATTAGAAAGTAGCATACATTACAGCTGAAATCTACTCCATGTCATAGGTGGCGAAAATTTATTTCAGAAACATATGGGCACTAAAAAAAGACCCCAAATATTCTGTAAGAACGGTCACCAGGATGAAGCAAACTGAGTATAACAATGTGCTCCTCAGTATATTGCGCTTCGAACAAGCCTGGATGCCTCTGGATGGGGTGATAAAGTAGGGGACGGGCATCCATTGCGAAATTTAACCTCTGTGTTAGCCTTGCAAAACACCTGTATATGAGCCACCGCATATCCCTTGCAACTCACCAAAAAGCACTCCTTGTTCAACAAGTCAGTGTATGGTAAAAGATGACTGTTTTGCATCATAAGCCCCATTTTCTTTGCCAGGACCATGAACATCAAAGGGTACCTGGACATTTTTGAACAGTTCCTAAATCAACTGGATAATCGGGAGTTAAGGGGGCTGTCTCACCATGCTGTTTCACAGAGCCACAGCCAGCTTCAGACTCACACTTCCTGGTCAGGCTGTAGGTGGCTCTACAGCAGTGACTGGCTAATAGCTCTCCTATTCCTAGCGGAGCCTGTTACAGTAAGATGACTGCAGAAGATTTATAATCTGTAGTGCACAAGGTTACAGAGCTCTAAGGCTTAAAAGGCTTGTCATTAACTTAGGTAAATGAGCTTCAGAGAAAACTCAGCAGAGAGTAACTCATCATGGTGCGACAGCAGCTTGGAGCAAATGAGAGATAAGAGAGGTGGTCGGTAACCTAGAGAAACTTTTGTACACTAGCAGCAGATAAAATAATCTTTATCTCCTGAACAAAGCAAAATCAACACAGCAAGGTATTTGGTAATAGTCATCATTTACCTTTCCCTAAATGTTAAAAGCTGATTAATGTGATAAGAAAACCTTTTTAACATCAGCAAGATGGAGCAATGTGTCACACATCAGCAAGGAGTATGGCAGAAAGTTTTTTTTTTTATCAGCAACAGGGTAATTTTAAGCGGGTTTTGGCCAACATGGTCAGCAGATCTGACACCCCCTGACAACTTTTTTTGGGGTGTCAAAGGACATGTTTATAGGGACAAGCTTGACACTGTGGAAGATTTGAAGGAAAACATCCAACATGAAATGCTGCTATTCCCCCAGATTTGCTGCCGACACGTTCAGGACCATCGATTGCCGCAATAAAATGTGTCTGGCTAAAAACGGAGACCACTTCCAGCATCACATGTAATGGAATCAATTACACATACATGAAGGGATGTAGCATCTTTTTTGTTCATACTAACTTGAATTATAAATTCCTTCAACTGAGCAAACATTTTGGACAGCAGAATACTGGTGTCACTTCTAAAATCACTTCCCCTCTATTTTTTCAAGAGAGGAGATTTAGGGGGGAAAATGCACCAGTATTCTGGTTCACCCAAAAAATTTAGCATATGCCATGCACCAATTTTATTATGTCTTTTATGCTTGGTTTTCATGTAGGTTGCAAAAATACCACAAATAATTTTTGGGGGATTTTTTTTTTTTTTTTTTTTTATCTTACAATGCTTTTTTGGCAATTTATAACAAATGGGAAAAATTTTGGAAAAACAAAACACAGACCTAGAGCAGGCTTTATAAAAAAAATGCTACTTCTAATGTGTTTCATATTTGCCTACTGACTTACATCTGTAAGATCTGGTGTCAGCTTTATTCTGTGAATCAGTATAATTCTGGCAGAACCAATATTTTTTTTTTATAGGTGACCATAAAAATACAATCCTGTCATTGAGTATTTTTTTAAGGCGTTCACCAAATGGGATAAAGTTCTATCTGAATACACTGGACTTTTACTGATGTGGTGATACCGGTTTTGTATGTTTCATTGTTTATTACTTTTTTTTTTTTTTTTTTACACTAAACTTTATTTCTTTACTACTGCTAGGATACCTGATCACCAGGGTGCACAATCACTTATACACTGCACTACTAACTATTGCATCTGGTATGAAGGGATGCGCCACGGTGTTCTTATATAGAATCTTGACCAATACACTGGAAAGTTGGAGACATACATTTTACTACGTTTCATAAAATAGTGATCCATAATCTATTCACAAGGCCTAGAGAAACAAGAGCAGTATATTTTGTCATTTTTTTTTTCTTTTTGATTAGTCATTCTTATTGACAGTGTTGTTTTGAGGCTATCGGTGCTGATTAATTTCCTTATATCTTTATATATAACTTCATATTGCTGTGAGCTTTGCTTTTTGGGAAATAAGCTCCAAATTCCTTGCAGAAACCTATATCTACAACACAACATTCTGGCTAAAGGGAGCATGGGCTCTCCCTGCATACTATTTTATTATGGAATTCAATGTATAGGTTGTATGCAGTTAGCTCCCTCTAGTGGTGGCTGCAGGGCACCCGAATGTTGTATTTTATATCGATGTTTAGCAGAGGATTTGGATCTCGGTATGGAACTATATTTAGAAACAATCAGCACAAAATTATGAACCTATTTAGATTAATGGGTTAATTCTGCCAGTAATTCAGTTAAAAATATCAGTTGGTTGTGAAGGGGGGAAGGAAGGGAGAAAAAAAACCTGAACACAAAACAGGAAAAAACAACAACTTATTTTTAGCAAATGTCCTAAAACTTCACAAGAAAATCTGGAATGACTTGCCACACAAAGCAACGCAAGACACTAATGTTACTTAGCTTAATGAGCCAAAGAGGTTAAAGACATGTTTAAAGTTAAATATTTCAGTACGAATTAATTTACATAATGACTTTACTTAAACTGTGATTTAGCATTACAAATGAGAGTGGCTCACAGATGGGATAGGACAAAATCTGGGAATAAATACTTGATATTGCTGTACTTAGTGTAAGCTGTTTATTGTTAATCTCCTGGGTGGCATATGTTACCATTGCTTTATTATATCAAGAATAATAGAATCCACCTTCCTGTGGACACTGAATATATTCCAAATTATCCATGCATAGCCAAGAAAAAAAAAAGTCACAACCTACCATTTTCTCAAAGTTTATGAGATGGTCGATAAAAGTTTTATTCCCCTCATGGGTGAACGTCATGTCTGTACAGATGTAAAAGTGAGACAATTAACAGCAAAACCCTTGACTCTACAGAATTCTACTAAATTCTGGATAAACTGACAATTTATAGGTACATAGATACACAGATACAAAAGTAGATAGACAGAATATGTAGATAGACAGATACATAGGTACACATGGAACTGACTAGCACATAGGAGAAAAGAAATAGATATTGACCAGTACTTGTGGTATTTCTCCTGGTCCTGATTCCTAACTACAAATCTGTATAGACCCTCAGGGTTACTACACCTTGTACCAATAGTGGTACTCTTTGTCCTAGCCACCAGCTTTCTTCCGACTTTCTCCTCCTTTCCATCCTTGCCGCGCTCATGGTGAACACCTTTGGCTCCATTACTAACCATGCCTTACTCTGATATCACCACCATTCACAATCCATGAATATTCTGGAGATTGTGACCTGGAAATCCATCTGCATTGTCCACACCATCACAGGGTTGAACATGGGGTTAAAGGGGTTTTGCCACGATCTAATGTTGATGTGGGATCCTCCAAAATGGGTTTTTATTCACTTTTCCAAATATATGTAATTAAAAAAAGTGTAGCCTCTGATAGCTACAGCCTAAGATGCCCTTAGTTTCCTGACCGTTTACATTAGGCACGACCAGGATCTGACAGGAGCTGATCTGGCCGTGCTTGCGGTTGTTTGCACTTCTTATCTGATGGCAGGGAACATGAAGGAGCTTTGAAGGGACTGGGGAGAAAAGATCCTGTGTCTTTTGTATAGAGAATCCATTGGTTATAATGTAATTATCTGAGTAAACATGCAGACGCTCCCTGCTCAGCCCCACTCCCTCTCCCCCTGCATCAGTTTGTAAACAAATGAAAGCACCTTGCCTGCTCAGAGCTTATCTTCTCTCCTGAGCAGATAAGAGGGAGAAACAAAATGCATATAGCTTCTGCACAATACAGTTATCCCCTGTGGATTACCCTAACAATGTTTACTCAACTACAGAGACTGAATATCAGGAGCGTGCATGGGAGGTGGTGCAATGACATCACAGAGGAGGTACTTGTTTTTTTAAACACAGAAACACAACGCCCCTTTCTCAAGCCTCAAGAGGGGAGTACCAGTCTGTTAGGTGAGGAACTCACTTCTTGGCAAAACCCCTTTAAGGGTGAAAACCATGGTCTTTTCTCCTGTTCTGCACCCCAATTTATCCTTCATCAAATGAACGGCTGCCTAAGGTCTGTATCCCAATCTATCCTTCAAATGAACTGCTGCCTAAGGCCCACATTACAACGTGACCATAACAGATTTATAGATAAACAGAATTGCCCTAACTGCAAGTTTACCCGCTCCCCTAGGTAGAGGCCTGATATGCTTTGTTCTATTGATTTACCCTAATAAATCTATTTACGATAAAATAGTTACATTTGATAAAGATATTGTAATGGAGTGTGGATAGAACTTTAACAGTATAATGGCAAATTAAGAGAACTATATGTATTCTAACCCTATTTATATTACAAAATACAGCACATTCATGAACAGCTCCTAAATTTGCTGTATGTTTTTGTTTTTACCATGCGCCAAAAACTCCCCTTTATCTGAAACATATAACAAGGCAAAATAAATGTGTGCTATACTGTAGTTCATCGACAATAGGCAAACCTCATCTACCATATACACCTATATCAACGTGAAATTAAAAAAGGAATTTACCTTTAATGAGTAAAGGTGTGAAAGGAATGATTGGCGGTTCCAGCTTAGCGATGGTCAACCTGTAAGCCCGGTGATTTCGAGATGGGTCCTTGAAGAAGAGGAAATATGGTTGAAAACATTTAACAAATCGAAAAAAAGACACCTAGCAAATACTTGCAATTAGTGCTAAAAAACCTCCTTGACAGCATAAACAAGAAAATGTAGAAAGAGCAAAAAAATTGTCCTAAAATATAACTTATTAGATCTGTTAAAATCAGATATAACAAACAAACCTCTATACCATGTGGGAGAAAAGACACACGGATAGGACCAGAAGATAAAAAGATACTAATCTGGCCCTATCACCATATTATACCCTCACCTGTACCAAAAAATGCAGGATATTCGCCTTGATAATGGCGCTCCTGTCTGCAGCCTTACCCTAAATTACAAAACCCTAATAATCATCATGGTCCCGTCCCAACACGTTTCAATCATCCATTAACAATTTAAGCATTAATCTCAGGGGACAATTAGGAAAATGAATGTAAATTCAATGGACCAAAAGAACGGGCGTCCAGAAGAAGCAGAGATTTAACTGAATAAATTACAAGTCCTAATGAATCTTTTCCTACAATAGTATGGGGGGAATTAGTTAAGACCAGTGTTTCATACATCAGTCTTAAAGGGGTTTTACGGCAAAGTAAAATTGACGTGCGAAGCTTGCACATTTAATAATAAACATCTTCACCATTCATTATTATTAAAAATTCTGTACCATTTTTGTTTAAGCTCCATTTTAGTGATCCATAGCGTACAGCTCATCTCCAGAGCATAGGACCTGTGACGAGAGCACCTCAGTCCTGGCTGCACATGCTCAGACATAACCTCTCCTCTCAGGCAGCTACTGTCAGTCTATTCCCTGCCAAGTAATCACGCACTCACTACTGAGTGAGTGTTCAACCCCAGGTGCTGTTATTCTACGCCAGTCCTCTGTACTTCTTCGTAATTAGTCAAATAGTGCAAACATATAAAAAGAAAAAAAAAAAGAAACCTTAATCAGGTATGTGCATTGGGGAATAAAAAATCCATGTTTGGTTCATGCAGAGATTTGAACCTTGGACCCCTATGCTGAAAGGCAAAAGTATTAACCACCTAGCTACACTGTAGCTACTCAAAGTTCCTTTTAAGTAAACGACCTTTGTTTAACTAGTGTGAGCATATTGTGGGGAAAGGCATGGTGATGTCAAGCCTGCTGGGTCGCATGATATGCAGTTCAAACAAAAGGCATGAAATACCTTTGTGGTAAAATCCCTTTAATGAAAGTGTGGTGGAATCAGATGCAGCAAATTATGAGGTAAGGGCCTCACATGTGTACTTCAGAGTGAAATATATGGTAGCTATTACCTGATCTAGATTTACATTATAATTATGCCAATTTCTGGATTTTGGTGAGTGTTGTCCCTAGTAGTAAGCCCCACCCACACACGAGAAAAGTTGCAAGAGGTGCGAAATCAGTGGGAAGTTGCAAATTTTTGTGCAAAACTTTTAGCCTTTTTTGTGTTGAAACAGTGGCAGAAAATATTTAATAAATTCCCCCCTTTTTCTCTATAACATGATGTTGGAAACAAGATTGCATTTTTTTATAACGGGTTCACTTTCTATCAACACCTACTAGTACTCACCATTAAATTTTCAAATTCTGCATAAATCTTCTTGAACTTGCTTGGAAGTTTCTAAAAAAAAAAACACAATTAAGTGGTATTTACAGGATGGACAAAATTACATTTGTTGGAAGATATCCCTATAAGTCAATATCCTGCCACAGTCTGAAGTTTTGTGAGACTTTACAATCTTTTCTAATTGCGTTTACTTTCTGAGAAAAGTTATTTAAATGCATATAGCCCAACAGACTAAGCATAAGCACTAGTAAGCACATCGCCTGAACAGACTACCTGCAATAAATATATATATATATCTATCTATATATACACATACACACACACACACACACACACACACACACACACACAGTTGAAACCAGACGTTTACATACACTATATAAACAGACACACATGCATGCTTTTCGCGCTGACATGAGGTCAGAATAAGCCTTACCTGTTTGAGGTCATTTAGGATTACCAGAATTATTTATAGATGCCAAATGGCAGAATAATATGAGAGACAATTGGAGGCATTTTACTTTCTGAAAAGTCAAAAGTTTACATACAGTACACGAGGGTTACTATGCCTAAAACAATTTGGGACAGCCCAGATGATAATGTCATGTCTTTTGAAGGCTCTGATAGGTTTATTGGCAACACCTGAGTTAGAGACACACCTGTAGATGTATTTTAAATGCACAACAGAAACACACTGCTTCTGTGTGTAACATCATGGGAAAGTCTAAAGAAATCAGGCAAGATATCAGGAAGAGAATTGTGGACTTGCACAAGTCTGGATCATCTTTGGGTGCAATTCCCAGATACATGAAGGTGCCTGGTTCATCTGCACAAACAACTATACACAACTACAAACAAGATGGGAATGTTCAACCATCATACCGCTCAGGATGGAGACTTGTTTTGTGTCTCAGAGATGAACTTGCTTTGGTGCGACATGTGCATATCAACCCAAGAACAAAAGTCCTTGTGAAGATGCTGGTGGAAGCTGGTAAGATTGTGTCATTATCTACAGTGAAACAAGTACTGTATCAACACGGGCTGAAAGGCAAATCTGCCAGGAAGAAGCCATTACTCCAAAAGAAACATATAAAAGCAAGACTAATGTTTGCAAATGCACACAAGAACAAAGACCTCCATTTTTGGAGACATGCCCGGTGGTCTGACGAAACTAAAATTGACCTGGTTGGCCATAATGACCACGTTTGGAGGAAAAAGGGAGAAGCTTTGAAGCCTAAGAACACCATCACAACTGTGAAACACGGGAGTGGCAGCATCATGTTGTGGGGTTGTTTTGCTGCAGGAGGGACTGGTGCACTTCACTAAATAGATGGTATCATGAGGAAAGAAAAATACGTGGCAATACTGAAGAAACATCTCAAGACATCAACCAGGAAGTTAAAGCTTGGGCGGAAATGAGTCTTCCACATGGACTCAAAGCATACTGCCAAACTGGTTACAAAGTGGCTTAAGGATAACCAAGTCAATGTTTTGGAGTGGCCATCACAAAGCCCTGATCTCCTATTGAAAATTTATGGGCAAAGCTGAAAAGGCAGGTGCGAGCAAGGTGACCTACAAACATGGCTCAGTTACACAAGTTATGTCAAAATTCCTACCAACTATTGTGAGAAGCTTGTGGAAGGAGATCCAAAATGTTTGACCCAAGTCAAACAGTTTAAGGGCAATGCTACCAAATACTGATGAAATATATGTAAACTTTGGACTTTGCGGAAAGTAATAAAAATGATCTCTCATTCTGGCATTTGGCAAATATAAATAATTTTGGTTCCTAATTGACCTAAAACGGGTAAGGTTTATTCTGATTTCAGGTCAGATAGTGAGAAAAACCTGCATGTGTGTCTTTTTCTTATAGTGTATGTAAACTTCTGGTTTCAACTATATTTCAAAAACAAGACTAATAGATTTTGCTAAAAATCATTGGCTTGCTGTAACTAGGCTTCAGTATTGTGTCAGACCCTGGGTCACCACAGGGGTTTTTGGTTTTCTGGTGGGCTAGCTTATTGCTTAATGGACATGGGGCTGGTCCCTACATAGTATACTCTCTAAAATACCCCATGCTGCTTTCATAGTTGATAAATGTAGTCTTGGCTAAAGATTAATTTTTTCTATCACTTTGGTAACTGCCTAGCACTAAGTACAACTGTAAATAATCAAACGTGGAAGGGAGAGCCATGGACCGCACATCCCCACACTATACGTTGATCTAATGCTTAGTAAAGTTTTGCTGAGAAGCAATAGATCACTGTATAGTGTGGGGATGTGCGGTCCATGCCTCTCCCTTCCATGTTTGAATACATACGTCTATTTCTTTTCACACATGGATCAGCACTCCTTCCCCATTTGGCCCAGGTGTTTTTAATTAGCAGTAGTCTGTATAGGGGTTAATGCCCTGCTCCTCTCAGTCTTGCTTGCAGGGAGCCCAGGAGAGGTAAGCTGTGTCAACCTTTCCTTTGTTGGTGTTGGTGCTGTGTGGTGGCCATTGCCGCTGTGCTGGTGCAGCCCAGAGCCAGGGGGCTAGGTCTGGCAGCAGTGGGGCTGTTGGGCCACTGGGCTGTGCCCCTCATCTGTGTGGTTTTTGGTGTGGTGGTGGCCGCCGTGCAGTGCTGCCCCATTTGGTATAGGGACCCACTTTAAGGAGGTCGCCGTGAAGTGGCAAGTGGGCCTATACTGTTTGATCAAAAAGTATACTAAGAACCTTCTGTTCATTTTTGTAAAGTTTTACTGAGAAGCATTAGATCAACGTATAGTGTGGGGATGTGCGGTCCATGCCTCTCCCTTCCATGTTTGAATACATCTGTAAATAATGTATGATACTGGCACAGATACAATTACATTGTGCTTGACAAGTGCATCCTACAAAAATAATTTTCTAAGATTGGCTAAAGACAAAGCTATAATGTATTCCCAGTAATTGACCTGCGTTGCACCACATCTTTGAATACTGTAGTGCAAATAATTACATTTCATGTGGTATTATTGGTATTATAGTAATTTTTTTTTGTTTCAAAGTTTTATGCCCTGGGGCTATAAAGTTCCACCCACCTCTGCTGGCGATGTATTACAATAGATGCTATTGTCTGTTGGAATGTCTCAACACCCAAATATCCAAGATCACTGCCAGATATGCCAAATTTAATTTGCTAAACCAGTAGCTTTTAATAATTCTCTGTGTGTTAGGTCTCAGCTAATCCATGGGCCATTATTTCACACAACCAGCTTCAAATAGTGCAAAATAGACTTTTGAGAACATCACCTACATGTGAGCTTTACTGCTGAACAACTTGCACAATGAATACAGTTAGTGCTGGTCCTAGAATTAATAGCAGGATGAGAGAGAACCATAGCTATGCTAAATAGGAGCCCTTTTATAAGATGCTTGATACCATCTATGACTGGAGGTCTTGATGCCTCCATCCCATATACAAATGTATGACTTTAGTGCATTTACCACTATCTTACACTAGCATCATCTGTGGGGATCACATCCCTGTGAAGGTTTTTATCACTCACCTAAAAGTGGGATGAGACCAACCTGGTATGGAGCCACATGGTCTGCTTCTATGGCACTCAAGCATTTGAATGCAATGTAATACGCAATGGTGCTATAGTGTTGTACTTACAGGTCATAGGTACTAGTTTGCTGGAGGACTGTTAAATTGTGCATTTATACAAATTACCATATTTTGAGTTGGGTTGGAATTTTTTTTCCTTGAAGGGGTGTTCTCACAAGCCCATTTAGGCATGATGGTTGGCACATAGTTAGCCATGAGCTGAGTGTCTCTGAGAATGAGGAGGGTGGCACCTTTTAGATTATATGCCTTTGTGGGTAGGGACCACTCTCCTTTGGTGCACGTTGTTAGTCAATCAGTGTTGCCATAGTCTTTTGTTTGGTCTTATATATGTAACCCTCCCCCCCCCTCGAATGTACAGCACCCTTTAATTAATGGCACTTTAAAATAAATGATAATGGGGAGGGTGGCTAAAATAACTGATCCTATTCAACCTCACAGATGCCATGATCAATAGTGACTGCAGCATCTAGGTAGTAAACAGAGGTAGGAAGCGCCTTCTGTCGCCTAGCAACACTCCCAAAGCCTGCCATGATGATCTACCTATAAGACTGTATGCCTATTACTTACAGTAATACTGAGCATACCAAAGTATGATACAAGCAACTTACAAACTGAATTGTATTAAAAAAAAATGTTAAATTACGTTTTTTTTTTAAATTCACATATAGTATTACTGTAACAGCCCATATAATAAAAGTATCAAGAGAATGATGTAGAAAGAGATTAACATGGGAAATGAGATAAATGCTCTTATTTCCCCAAAATAAATCAATAATTTTATTGAAGTTAAATATTATGAGTCTCCTGTATACGTCTACACTGACACAAAAGTATAAACATAAAGGGGGACATGCATGAAAATGGTCTAGGTGTAAGATTTTCTTTGTTGCCCATAGCAACCAATAAGAGCCCCTTTTCATTTTTTCAGAGCACTATATGAAATGAGAGCTCTAGACAGTTTTCATACATGTGGCCCTGTGTCTCGTGGAAAGTGGCAAAATAAAACTAAATTTAAAAGTAGTAAAACACAACAAAATTAATTTGGTATTACTGTTATTGTGCCAATCAATTACATTTAAATTAAACAAATTTAAAAAGCAAAAAGTAGAGAGAAAATGCTATGTTTTTCCTCCCCTCCCCCCAAAAAATTGAATCATTAAGTTATATGTAACCCAATATTTTGCCATTACGAAAATACATCTCTCCCTCCAAAAAAAGACCTTATCTGCCTGATAAATAAAAAAGTAACGATTCTTCAAACGTGGCAATACAAAGAGGAAAAAAAGGCTGCGGTCATAAATGACAAAATGGGCTTTGTTCTAAAGGGTTAATGCAGGTGTCTAAAATAGCATATATAGTAACAAAGAAGAAAAGTCAGCTCACCCACCAATGTCAGTAGCACCTGCCAGGTTCGCACGTATCCCGTCCGGAGTATAGACGTATAGTTCAATGGCAAATCCAATAGAAGGCTGATACACCGATTCCCACGAGGAGTCAAAATAGGTTAAAACTTAATGAAGTTTATTGTTTCTCCATAAAAATAGTAGTAAGTGCTTCCATAATGAGTTGGTTCCAAAGTATATAACAGCTAACGCGTTTCGAGTGCTAGACACCCTTAATCATAGCATGCTTTATGGAGAAACAATAAACTTCATTAAGTTTTAACCTATTTTGACTCCTGGTGGGAATCGCTGTATCAGCCTTCTATTGGATTTGCCAGGTGTCTAAATTACATGACCTCTCAGTCGGTCATCTGTGCTCCAGAGGGAACCAGAGCTCCTGAGTGATCCTTGGGGGATGCCAATGTCCTGCTCTAATGGCTGGAACCAGAGTTTACTCCAATCCTGGCTATTTAACGCCTTAGATCTTGGGTCAATAGCAGTCATGGCATGTTAAGGATTTGATAAATTGAGGGGGCTACCTCTGTCCTCCGTCAACACGATTGCAGAGTGCTGACAACTGTGATTTAGGCCTTAATAGGCTGACTGACAGTTGGCATAATACATTGCAGTACAGTCACAAACTGCAACGTATTATAACCGTTATCAAGCAAATTGCTCAGTCTAGTTGAAGTAATAAAAAAAGTAAAAAAAAGTTTAAAAGTAAAAAGTGCACACCATCCTTTTCCCATTCTAAATGCTAGTCTTCACTAAAAAAAATTTAAATTTCAAAAAATTAAACAAATTGATACATATTTGACATTGCCGCATGTATAACAACCTGAGCATTCATTTTTATTTTCAATAAAAAAAATTTTAATTTCAAAATATTAAACAAAATGATACATATTTGACATTGCCGCATGTATAACAACCTGCGCATTAATTTTTATTGAATCAAATTTGAAAATGATTTGGCCCTCCACTTCTTATTTTTTCTTTGCGTGGTCCTATTTACCCATTTGCGTTCGAGAACCCTGAGTTACAGCACCTTACTTAATGTCAATAGAAACAATGTAAAGTATGGTGGCCAGTCAGCAAGTTTACCATGAAGTCAAATATCTAGTGCCACCCTATGGCCAGCGTGTTTGTGCCAAGATGCATCAGGTTCCCTCATCCCGTTTCCAGGTCTGTGCTGATATAACCTCAGCTGTTTCTGTAAGTTGCTGAGTAAAATGTTGATCTGTTCATGATAATAAACTTTGCAGTGTGGCTTAAACACTCTTCCTCCCGGCAGAGATAAATTGGCGCATTTAGTGCACGGTAATATTGATATTTGTAACCTTGCTGCTGTAACTAACTTGTGCCATAAACAAAACACAATTATTATTTTCTGATTTGCCAAGTGCAGAAAAAATAGCATTCTTTATGCGTATGCATCTGTCAATGGTAATTGCATTGTAAAATTCACAAGCCAACTGTGAAAACATTGAAATACTAATCACATTGGCATTATGACTTATGAGCAACAATCAGTGCGATCAGTAAACATTTTCCCATCTAAATTGTCTGAGCAATAATTGGGGAATGAAAACTAGTGCAAATGATTAGAGAGCAGATCCAGGAAAATATGGCATCTCAGAACTAGGGGGAAGATAAAAATGACAGGCAAGCAAATCGGATTCTGCTCATATTATTCTGCAAGGAATCAATTATAAAAGCTGTTTTCATGCAGATGAGAAGAATATCAAGAGCTGGGGTGTCTGAGTTCAGCCTACCGGATGTTCCTGCTGGTAAGAAGCACAGTTCTGAAGAGATAAAACTGCAGATATTCATTTTCGTGGTTTTTTTTTCACCTATGTTAGCCTATTGCAAATGTTTAACTAGATCTATTAGAGGGGAGAACCATAGAAAATGTGAGTTTAGATAGGATGATCTTTGAGAAGTAGAGGCACTTGATTTAATAAGTGAGATTTGTGTTATCCAGGCAGAATAGTTTTGCCGTACTCTGGTTCAGGTTCTCTTCATAAGGAAGATGTAGGTGACTGTATGTGCTTACTTCATCAGTTTACTAGTACAGTGCTAACTCAAGATACAATATTAATTGGTTCTGTCATGACCATTGTGACCTGAAACAATTTTCGCTTGAGACCATAAGGGTGCGTTCACATGGCAATGGACAAATGCCGGTCGATTTATCCAACCAGTATTTGTCCTGTTTTGCAGATTCCGTCCGAAAACCAGTCCGAAGAATGTGCAGGTACAATGTTTTGCGGGCGGAAAAAGCATGCAGTGGGGACTTCTGCATGCGTTTTCCATAGTGGCCCATTGTACTCCTTTTCGGCCGGTTTTT
Organism: Phyllomedusa bahiana; assembly: GCA_025379985.1. Taxonomy (NCBI): domain Eukaryota; kingdom Metazoa; phylum Chordata; class Amphibia; order Anura; family Hylidae; genus Phyllomedusa; species Phyllomedusa bahiana. The sequence continues at coordinate 30,057 of JAODAL010006431.1, read as the reverse complement.
CAGATGGTCTGCAAAACCGCAAGCAGTCTGAAAAAACTGCCGAAAACCCGTGCCATGGGGACATGCCCTAACTCTATGGAAAATAAATATGAGGAAATGGTTCAAATATTCTTTTTAGAAGTGAATATGTGAGACTGAGGTCTCAGGTGCCCTCAAAATCATGGTAGCCTCCTGTGTTAAAAAAAAAAAAACCAGCACATTTTTAAATCTTATAATGGTGTGTATAAAAAACAAGTGCTAAGTTCAAACACTTGTTGCTATTAAGAAGCGGTGTGTTTTAAAAATATTTTTTAAAAACATTTTTAATCCATAAATCTCTGGGCTTCATTTAGGCCATGAGGAGATAATGCATATAAAAAAGAGAGAATAGGTCCAGCTTCCAAAAAGGCGTTTTCTTCCTGTTTTTGCTCCATGTTTGGCTTTTAATCTTGGCATAAAAAAACTTTTGTATTTTTGGAAGCTGGACCTTTTCTCACCTTTTCATATGCATGTATACGTGGGTGGTTCACCACGGGTCCGTGTGCTTCCTTCTATTGATGAGTGGGTGAGCTGGACTCTGTTTGCTTCATGAGGAGAATGTATGAAGTCGGAAGATCCAATACATTCCCCGATTCCGAAATGTTTGGAATCTTATATTTTCTCCAATCTGTTCGATAGGACAATCAATTATAACAAGAAATATCCCCATCATGTTCATCCTTTATATGACGGAACAAACTATGCTTCAAAAAGCCTGTTTTAATATTATATCGGTGAACATTTAATCTTGTTGATAACTTGCTGATAGTTTGACCGACATATTGCTTGCCACAGGAACATTGTATTAAATAAATGTCAGGATACGTCCGTCCGGGCAGCCTTCCACCCGTCTAACGCAACGACCTGCAGGGGTTAAGTATGGCCTCGGACCACACCCGGGGAGAGGTGTTGCTCCTGAGCCAGGAGTGACAGCTCTCAGGACCAATCGGAGGGCCCAGATGCCGCACCAATCAGCTGCGGGGGCGGTGTCCGGGCAGACCTTTTAAACCTCCTCAGTTCCTCCAGGCTTTGCCTGTCAAAGGTGTTCCCTTGCGTTCTCCCTGTTATCCTGTTTTGCTGTTGTTTTCCTGTGCTTCTGACCTCGGCCCGTTTCTTGACCTTGCTTGTTGCCTCTGATTCTGTACTGCGCTCCTCACCGTGTTTGGACTCCGGCTTGTTTCTGACCATTCGTTTGCCTCACGTTTCTTGGCTTATCCGTTACCTCACCGTTGCCGACTCGGACCGTTTGACCTTGCGTTTTCCCTGACGGCCCTGCACTTAGCAGCGTAGGGACTGTCGTCCAGTTGGGGTCTGCCATCTAGGGCAGCACGCCAAGTAGGCAGAGACAGTGGGCTGGGTACAGTCAGGGCCTACTGCACCTCCTCTGACGTGACAATAAATGACAAAATTTGAAGAACAGGTAAGATATGGTTGGATTTGAAAAGTTTCTTTTGTAACAAATGAAGAAAACGTATTGCTGACTTTCTATGGAAAATAAGTGATTGGTTTCAAACCCAACAATACTGCAAACTGGAGATGAAAGAAAAAGCAGATAACTAGTACAAATAATGCAAGTCCTTCCATATTACAGTCAGGAAGAGCTGCTGGACACTGTACATTCTATGTTGAGGGCAGGAACTTCATCAGGGTATGTGCAGAATGGAAAATATGGTGGACAAACACAAAGGAGCCACTCTAAGCTGTTGCCCAAGCGAGCAGTAGTTCTAAAAAGTCAACAGCACCACAGGACATTTAGTACCGCACTGTTCTGTAGAGAGGCGCTACCAGACCGGTAATACAGATATTTTACAAGTAAAATGTTCATGAAAATTGGTTGGATCTCATATCAACCACAGGGGCTGCAGATGAACAGTGTCTGTCTCATTTTATGTTGAGGGTGGTTTCAAGATGCAACATCCAGGAAAAAACATTTGTTAGAAGCCCAACATTTTAAATTTGCGACATCAGGTTGTGGCTGCTTCAATTAAAGAAGAATTGGGGCATGAATACTTGAGCAACCCTTCTGAAAGACATTTGTTAAACCATATCTGTTGAGTAAACAGACGCTGCTATCTGAGAACCAATGAGTCACCATGACTGGGAGGCAATATCATCTAGGAATTTACAACATGTGTCGCTTTCCCCTTCAGGGGCACACCTTTGGATATGTAATTTATGGTTCTCCCAGACCCCTCGGGTGCAAGGCGTTCTGTGACCTGTCCTGCAAGTCTGTTTCACCTTAAGAGGAAGCATACCTCCTAGAGGAAAGTGTTAATCTTTCCAATATCACTCTTCTCCTTTCCTTGTAATCTTGTCCCTTAGCTTTTTTTGTATGTCTCTATATTATTTTAGTAATAAACTCTTTAAAGATCCAGTTGTCCCTCAACAATTATTAAGATACGCCAAAACCAATATATTGTAGCCCGAGGTCAATGTAACTTGAAGGACCGCGGTTAATCAATGTTTGTGAAATATGACGACATATACAGAGTGGTGAGTAAAGTGTCACAGTTAAAGGGGTTGTCTCACTACAAGGATTGCTTTTTCTGTTAAAGATCTTGCAAAAACAAATCACTTTGTAACATGTTTCCATTAACAGTGTCCTACCTATTCCTAGATATCCCCTCTAGTATGGGCTGCATCAGCTCCTCAGGTTGCTATAGCTACAGACTTGTTTAATCCCTCCTGTTAGACTGCCAGTGCTGGTCGCTATAGCTACAGACCTGTTCAATATCTCCTGATAGGCTGCCAGTGCTGGCCACTATAGCTAGTGTCCTCAGCAGCTTGTCACTGCAGGCCAGGAAACATGCCCCTGAATTTAAAAAATTAAGCTGAGAAAACAGGACCTAGGTAAGATTAATCGATGTAGTGAGACAACCCCTTTAAATGGGTATTCTCATCTCAGACATTTATGGTATGTTCACTCACTTGGCTGTACTTAGAAATCCCACCAAGATGAATGGAGAATGCCATGCAAATACATCCTCCCCAGTCTGTGCAGCTATGGCACAAGCGAGGATGGGTGGTAAGAGGATCCCATTATCAAGATAGGTGTAGGTCCCACAGTGACATTTGAGACATTTATGGCATATCCTATCAATATGCCATAAATGTTTGAGATGGGACTACCCCTTTAAACTATGTTTTTTCTACAAAATTGTATTAAAGGGATTAATTACTTCAGACATTCCCTACTTTTCTGATCACCTCTTGGTCACAAATTGCCCCCCCGAGAAGAAATTAAATATGACATTTTATAATTAAATTAAAGGTATGTTTCCACCATAGACTGATGGCATATCACTAGAATATGCGATCAAAGTCTGATTGGAGCGGGACCCACCTCTGGTACCACAATCTCTGTTACACAGCAGGTCGGAGAGTTGGTCACGCTTGCGCACAACTCTCTATTGTGCCGAGTGCTGCATTCGGTTCTTCTCAGAACACCCATATAACAGAATGGAGAGCTGTGCACAAGCGCAATTGACTCTCCAGTCTGCCTTGTAACGTTTGGGGGCCAGATGTGGGACACACACCAATATCTAGCATAATGCCATCAAAGTCTATGGTGTGAACACCCCTTTTACGAGCTGTCTGTATACTGCAAGATAGCATTTCTTGAAAACATGATACTCTTTGTAACTGTTCTCATCTCTGGCCATAAGAAAACTGTCCCTAACACAGAACACTCTTGTTGTACAGAATTCCCCAATGGAGTAGATGAAAATAGGCTTTCAGAACTGGAATACCACTTTAATGTAATATGTTCATGCGGTTCACAATCTACCAAAAAAAGATGTGAAGAAAGGTAAGGGCAACTTTAGAATTATGATGTCTAACTCCCATTGAAGAAATAGTTTTTAAACAACAACCCCCAGTTACAGTACAGAAAATTAAAATAAAAAAACATCTAATTTGCAACAAGTTGCAGCAACAATCTATTCTGGTATTTCTTCTTCACTGGAATCCAGTTATGTATGCCACTGGGGATCAGGCTAATTCAATGTGAAAACCACATTCCTGTCTGGAAATACCCATTGAGGTGGAGTACCATCTTGACACCTTGTATGAGTGTTAGTAACATTGCAAACTTTCTTTTGGCAAGAGAATCATCTGATCTCAAATATATTTCACATTCTCATTTCAAGCATTTTTTGCTCATTTTAAAAGTGGCAAGCCATTAATTTCTGTGAATGTCATCATCTAGAAAAGAGGAGGTAAAAGCCACTTCACAACTACTTACCTCCCATGTTAATGACAGCCGGCTCACCGCTACATTGCTCAGTCCCATGACAATGGCAAAGAAAGAGTTCAGATTTTTGTACTCCTTGCAACTGAGAAAAGTAAACAAAAGTAAAATGAGATACTAAACAAGATTGGCCCAATTCTAATTGTCCCACGCTGGGTGCCCATATTATGTGGTTCCTATGGGAGTGGTTGAAAATTGGGGATTTCTGAAAGGGTGTTTTGAAGGGTAATACAAAAACATACATCACATTCAATTTCCTTCTGACCCACCGGTCTGTATTTTCGGTCTCCCGGATTTGGATGATGTTCAATCCCACATCTCACAGATGCTGTTTAAAGGGAACCTGTCACATAGGTTATGCCCCCCTTACTGAGGGCAGCACAAGCTAGAGACAGACCTGCTGTTCCCAGCACTGTGCCCCTTATTCTGTAAGGCGCTGTAGTTTTAGAGCATTTACCCCTCAAATCTTATTCATGAGTAGGTGTTAGCCCTGCCCACCAAATGTTTAGTCCGCCCACTGACGTTATCAATGTTTCCACCTATTCAAAGTAAAGGTTTATCAGATGAGGTGGCCGGGGCTACCCTCAGGTGGCGGGCATGAAAAAAACCTGACTCTTAAAATCAACCTTCTGGCTGAAAACTGCAGATTTGAGCATTAAATATATGAAAACTACAGCATCTTACAGAATAAGGGACATAGCACTGGAAACAGCAGGTCTGTCACTAGCTTGCTCTGCCCTCAGCAAGAAAAATCACTGAAAATTTTTTTAAATACACTACCTCCGAGTTTGTGAAAAGGCAAAGTCACTGAAAGAAAAACAACAAACTATCTAAAATATAATCTTTATTACTAGCCTATAAAAAGATACCAAAAGATAAAAGCAAACTACATACCCTAACAACCCCTACACTATAAGTATAGACAAGGGATTTCTATCCCAAATGCGTACCCTACACTCACCTACCTAATTTGGTAGGGTAATCGTCCCGAAAGGGTCGGCCCCACCTATATGTCTAGCCCTATTACGTCCTATACAATCCCTTACTGGGCAATAATATCAAACTTTAAACTTTATCCACAAAAATATTAAAGATAAAACAAGAGGATAGCAATAGTTATCACAACTTCAGATAGGTGATATATAGGTCACTCAATATAATTCAAATAAGAGATCCAGATTCGTAAATTACAATATTTAAACCATTCAGATAGATGACATATATCGAATCAAATCAGATCATAACGACTTATCTGTTTATTCTCCTGTTAGTCCATATTGTCCTGTCCCAACGCGTTTCCCCCCGCTGTATAAATACGGGGTTCATCAGGGGAATGTAGACCTCATAGAGATAAGAGGCAGCGGCAGTCAGGATATCCCTGCCAAATGCGCAGATAGTGGCTACTACAAGAGAGACTGACTAACCTTATATGCAGACCGGCTGGAAGTTCTTCCGGTATTCGGCATGCCCGTTTACCCACTGCGCATGCGTCAGCATAAGCGCGAAACCATGGCGACCGGAAGACTCTTCCGGTCACGCGCTCTGAAGTTGACAGAACGCTGATGCCTTTGCAGCGTGAAACCATGGAGACCGGAAGACTCTTCCGGTCATGTGCTCTGAAAATAGCCAGAGCGCTGATGCCTATGCAGTTGACGCCGTGCGAGTGGGCGTCTCAATTAGCCGAAAGCGCTTTGCGCCGGGCCCCAGCAGGAGCAGTCACACTACAATTAGTGTTTCAAAGGCTACAACGCGCCGCCGCGCCATCGCAGTAAAAATATAAATTCTCTACACTTTATGGTCTCTTGCTCCTTAGGGCCCAATATATAGACTTAAAACTCTACAGCTGAAGCTTAAGAGAGTCAAAGACACTTGATTAAAATTTAACTACATCTAAAACCCAAAATTCTATGGGGTTTAAATTAACACTTATTATAACCATGCCACATATATACAACCAGGTAAGCTACTATATCTATTAAATTCACAAAACCCTGAGCAAAAGAGCAATCCATAAACAACCAGTAAGATCAATAACCCTTACTATGACCATGCCCGCATATATGTAGTGAGACTCAAATAGCCAAAATAAGAAAATCACAAAAAGATATACACAAAAATAGATACAAGTAGGGGTCAATGACTATCTCGTCATGATTACTCCCCCAATGATAAAAAATATAAATACTCTATTAGAACCCATGGGTACAGTATTCAAATAAAACAGCCAAAATATAGGGTTTCATTCAGACCCTCTGGCTGTAAGGTTTTTAGACGATACATCCACTCTGTCTCTTTACATAAGTTTCTTGTCGATGTTCCCCTTTCTGGATGTCATTTTAATCTTTTCAATACACAAAAATCCCATGCCAGTAGTGTCACCTTCATGTTCCTGCCAAACATGTCTGGACAGAGGGGTCTCTCTTTTAAATTGTCGAATGTCTCCCATAGCTCACCATTCGTTTTTTCACTGGTCTTTTAGTTTTTACCTACATACTGCTTTCCGCAGCTGCATTCACAAAGATAAACACCCTTTCAGTCCAGAAAGTTCATGAATTCCCCTGATCTCAAAAGATTTTCCAGTCACATTACTCTTAAACTGCTTAGTTTGATGAACAAACTTGCAGAAAATACAGGTGCCACACATACCGAGGGGCTTACGATCAAGCCAGGTCCCTTCTGATCTCAATGGGGTATAGTGGCTATGGACAAGCCTATGCCTCAGAGACCTACCTCTCCTGTATGTCACCTGGGGTCTCAAGGACAGGCAGTTACAAAGATCGGGGTCTGATCTCAAGATGCCCCAATGTTTTCGTAGAATCCTCAACACTTCACCATTCTGATTATCAAAGGTCCCTATGATTCGAAAATTAGTTGTTTCGTTTTGTCCATTTTTTTGGGGATTACTCTGTTTTAGAAAGGCTTTTCTATCCTTACTTAAAGCATTCCTATTGGGTGTCTGTAAAGTGGGTAGGGGGTAGCCCCTCTCCAAGAATCTGTCCCGTAGATCACCTGCTTGTATATGAAAATCCACCATCCTTGAACAATTCCTGCGTACCCTGAGATATTAAACCCTTTGGTATTCCCTCTTCAATTTTTTAGGGTGATATGATTCCCATCTCAGTAGGCTGTTGGTAGATGTCTCCTTTCTAGGTGTACGGGTGTGGATGAAGCTTATGCTGTCTTTGTAAATCTTCAGATCTAAGAAAGCTATCTCAGATGTTTGAATCTCAAAAGTAAATTTCAGACCCAATTCATTAGCATTTAGTACATCGATGAACTCCTTAAATGACGTCCTCTTTGCCCTGCCACAGCACGAAGACGTCATAAATTTGTACCTACCCCAGTATAAGAACTTTCGGGTTTGTGTGTCTCCATCTCCTCTCCGAACACCAGGGCCTTCTCCACCACCCAGAAACAATTGGGTACGTGGGATCGCCAGGGACTCCCATTGCCGTGCCCCTGAGCTGGTGGTAGCCCTGGTCCGAAGAGGAAATAGTTATGGGTCAAGGTAAATTCCAATAATTTAACACTAATGTGTTGTGTCTCTCAAATTGGCTCCCCCTCATCTTCAGGAAGTACTCTACAGCATGTAGGCCCCAGTGGTGTGGAATACTGCTGTACAGTGCTTCCACATCCACTGAGGCCAAATAAACGTCTTGATCGATATTAATCCCCTCTAATTTCTTCAGAAGATCAGACTTTATCCCTCAGGTAAGTTTGGCGGAGAAATGACAAATCTTCTTTTATCTTGCCCACATAAAAAACCCACATTTTATGTGAGTGACTGAATACCTGACACTATAGGGCGTCCTTTGAGTGGGGTAAGTCCCTTGTGTATTTTGGGGAGGGAGTAAAAAGTCGCTATCTGTGGCTTTTGTGGCAAAAGGTAACGTGCTTCATCTCCAGATAAGATACCCCTCATCCACTCCTCTCAAACACGATCATCTCTAGTTCCTCCAGGAATTGTTCAGTGGGATCATTTTTAAGAATAGTGTATCCACTCTTGTCCTCCAAGAGTCGACTACACATCTGAAAATATTTTATGTGATCCATGATCACTATGTTCCCCCCTTATCTGAGGATTTTATTATTATGTTGGAATCTAATTCTAAATCTCTCAGGGCTTCCATCTCTTGTTTAGTCAGGTTAGATGAGTACTTAACCCCAAGTTTTCCTGGTAAGTGATTCTAAATCTCTGGTAACCATTCTTAGGAAAATGTCAATTCCCGGGGTATCCGCAGTGGTGGGAACCTCGTGCTTTTGAGTTTGAGATCTGTCTGTGGACCGACATGAGTCCCAAGTTCTCCTTCTTCTAGCAGCCCCGTCAGGGTCCTAACTACTGGAAGATCTTCAATTGAAATCCCCAGATCATTGCATACTTGTGCATCGTTATTTCTAAAAAATGTATACCATTTGATTTCCGTACAAATAGATTTATATCTTTAACCCAGTTAAATTCATTAAACCTCGTAGTTGGTACAAAAGATAACCCTTTAGAGAGTACTTTAATTTCCTCAGCAGTAAGGGGTCTTTGGGACAGATTAATTATCTGATTTTGCCTTTGTTTTTCTCACCCAATTTGATTTTGGTTGTTGTATTGTGGTCTCCCTGAATGTGTAGGGGGGACCTCCCTGTTGATCTAAAAAAGGGGATGGAGTGAGCGAGGATGATGAGGAGGATGATGACCCAACATTCATTGTGGATGTCATCTGTTGGGGTTTCCTGGGGCCAGTTGTATTTTCTACACCTTCTTGCCTGCCCCAGTTCCTTCCCCTTCCTTGGTCCCTCCAACTTCTGTTCCATGTTCGGGAATGACCTCTCCTCCCCCTATATCCACCCCTATAGGTATTATTTCTAATCGGATGACTTTCACTATCCGAAAAATCAGGGTCTGAGGAGGAGATATCCGTATCTTTTTCTTTATCACTCAAATATAAGTAAGCAAATGCCTTATCCTCTTTAAATTCATTGAGGTCTCTTTTAAATTGCTTGTTTACACGCTCCTTTAGATTGTGTATATTTCTCCACTGAATTTTTTAAAAGTGTTTCTCGTCTGGAGAATCGGGGTCACTTCTCAGTGTTACCGCTTTCTCTATTGTTTCCTTTAATTTAGCCCCCGTTTTTTCAAGGATAGTTTTTTCTTCTTCAAGAAGTATTTTCATTAAATTAAGGGATGAATTTAGTAATTCCTCTTCCCACTTTTTTATTACTTCTGGAGACCTAGATCTCAAAGCTGGACTAACTTGTGATCTGAGGCCTCTAGGTATGATTTTAGCTTTAATATAATTATCAAGACAGTGAGTTTCCCAAAATGACTTGATATTCTCTCTGTAGGCTATATAGAGATCTTTAAAAATGAGTTTAAGATTTACTCTTCCTGTATCCTCCGCAAGTTCACAGTCTGAAAAAATCTTATGGACATCCGACATCCATCCCTCTGTACCCGTGGGTTCACTAAGAAAGCCCTCCATTCAAGAAAAATCACTGACATTTTTTTTAAATACACTACCTACGAGTTTGTGAAAAGGCAAAGTCACTGAAAGAAAAACAACAAACTATTTTCAGAGCACATGACCGGAAGAGTCTTCCGGTCTCCATGGTTTCACGCTGCAAAGGCATCAGCGGTCTGTCAACTTCAGAGCGCATGACCGGAAGAGTCTTCCGGTCGCCATGGTTTCGCGCTTATGCTGACGCATGCGCAGTGGGTAAACGGGCACGCCGAATACCGGAAGAACTTCCAGCCGGTCTGCATATAAGGTTAGTCAGTCTCTCTTGTAGTAGCCACTATCTGCGCATTTGGCAGGGATATCCTGACTGCCGCTGCCTCTTATCTCTATGAAGTCTACATTCCCCTGATGAACCCCGTATTTATACAGCGGGAGGAAACGCCTCGGGACAGGACAATATGGACTAAACAGGAGAATAATAACAGATAAGGTCGTATGATCTGATTTTGATTCGATATAACTGTCCCTCTATTTTGAATGGTTAAATATTGTAAATTTTCGAATCTGGATCTCCTTATTTGAATTATATTGAGTGACCTATATATCACCTATCTGAAGTTGTGATAACTATTGCTATCCTCTTGTTTTATCTTTAATATTTTTGTGGATAAGGTTTAAGTGTGGGTATTATTGCCCAGTAAGGGATTTTATAGGGCGTAATAAGGGCTAGACATAGGTGGGGCCGACCCTTTCGGGGACGATTACCCTAAAAAATTAGGTAGGTGAGTGTAGGTACGTAAAGGGATAAAAACATCCCTGTCTATACTTATAGTGTAGCGGTGTTAGGGTATGTAGTTTGCTTTTATCTTTTGGTATCTTTTTATAGGCTAGTAATAAAGGTTATATTTTAGATAGAGTTTGTTGTTTTTCTTTCAGTGACTCTGCCCTCAGCAAGGGAGGCAAAAACTATGTGACAGGTTCTCTTTAAGGCATGTAAGCTTTGGTCTACTGGACCCCCTGGATTATATACATAGGCTGAATAAAGTCATCAGGCTAAAGAGGGGCGAGTATGTAAAGCACAAAGCTTTTCATACGTATAAGATTAATCTGGGGATCCAGGCTAGACTCCACTAGACCCAATTATATTTTGGCAATGAATTAGTTACATAAAGTCAGCGGTGCGCCTGCAGTCAATGGTTTCCTTCCCTCGTCCAATATATCTTCAAGCAACTCTGCATGAAAGCACTCAATTATAGTACTCAAAAACTTTTGGATTCATAGAGATTCGCAGACTGACAAGCCGAGGATCTCACAGCTCACACTCTATGAATCCATAAGTTTGGACTAAACATTTTGCACATTAGGCTGGATGCCTTATACTTAAAAAGTCACAGATCTTCTACTACTTATCTTGTCAACGGCTCCACACTCTCACCAGTCCTGCAAGTCCGCTGCCTTGGGATAACCCTTGACTCCACTTTGTCCTGCAAACCCCACATCCACACCCTTACCTCCGCCTGCCGCCTTCACCTGAAAAATATTTCACGAATCCGCCCATTCCTTAACCCTGATACTACAAAAATGCTTGTCCATGCCTTCGTCATCTCCCGCCTAGACTACTGTAACATCCTTCTCTGTGACCTCCTGTCTAGCACTCTTGCTCCCCTTCAATCCATCCTCAACTCTGCTTCCCGTCTTATTCACCTCTCTCCTCGCTACTCCCCTGCCTCTCCCCTCTGCCAATCCCTGCACTGGCTTCCCATTGCCCAGCGAATTCACTTCAAGTTGCTAACCATAACCTACAAGGCTCTCCATAACCTCTCCCCTCTATACATCTCTGCCTTAATCTCCAGATACCTCCCCTCCCGCAATCTCCGCTCCTCACAGGACCTTCTTCTCCGCTCTCCCCGTGTCAACTCCTCACACAACCGTCTCCAAGACTTCTCCCATGCTTCCCCCACACTCTGGAACTCACTTCCCCAACACATCAGACTCTCTTCCACTTTCACCAGCTACAAAAGCAACCTGAAAACCCATCTTTACAGGATAGCCTATAAACAGATAGTACCCCTGCTGTCACTACACCCTCCACAAACATGTCTGCCCCCACCTTCTGTCTCTTTCCCCCTCCCTTGTAGATTGTAAGCCTTTGCGGCAGGTCCTTCTCCCTCTGTACCGTTGTTAGTCACATACTGTCAGCAGAACTTGTTTGACTTTTTTTATGTTTGTAACCCTTTGAATGAAAGCGCCCTGGAATAAATGGCGCCAAAAATTTAATAATATAACTTGCTGCAATTAAAAAGATACTTTTATATTTGTAATTTTTTAAAATAATTTACAACTATAATTGAGTGCTTGCATGTGGATTTTGGTTGAGACCCCCTAACCCTTTCCAGTTTTTTAAATGACACTTTTCAGTGGATGACCAACCAATAAGATGACTAATAATTCCGATTCCCTATAAACCATTTTTCATACATGCTTCGATGGTGGCCTCTCTGAGAACGATAGCATCTGCTCCGTGCGTGGGGACGGGAGTGTTGGGGGATTTCTGATTTTAAAGGGATTAAAAAATAAAATTTTGTGGTTTTACAAAATTTGCTTTTTCAAAAAAAATTTTGTAATTTTGTGAAAATTTTTTTTTCATACTAAACAAAAATGATCTGATTTAAAAAATTAACTAAAATGACATATGTCACTTGCAGAGCCCCATACTGAGAAGGACTTCCAGTGCTGAATGGAGACTGCAATAATCTGACGAAAAGGGAAAGCTCCAAACCTGGGCAGCAGAAATCCAACAGGATCCTCTTTAAAAGGGTTACATTTTACTCCAAAACGCTGTAACATTTGAGACACCATGGTCTAAAAATGAGCTGAGGAACCAGATGTGACATCTCGACTCTCCACACTGACATTTTTCCTGCTGGCTTGGCATGATTGACAAGTATCTCCCAATTTGTGTAAAAAATAGATTATGGGGAGAGCAAGCTCAGAGTGGCCCACAGGCGATCGGGGGAAACTTCCCATAGGGGCCCCGGGGTAAGGTGGGTTTTTAAAAAAAAGTATATGGGGGAAATTTATTTTCAGGAAAATGCAAAAGCAAGAGAAATATGTGCAGCCCCTGGACGCAACGAGGGGGGGCCCCTAAAACAACTCTACTGTTTGGGGCCCCCGGGCACAAAAAAATTCGACAATGGCAGAGCCATTTTACTACACAAGTAAGTGGGGAGAGAACAGGATCAAAATTTGCTTTGCTCAAAAATTTGCCAACGTAAGAAGAAAAAAAGCGGTCACTTCGTTAGGGTTTAAAAAGGCAAATCAGTCCTCATTTCACATCACTTAAGGTTCAGAGAGATGCCTTTCCACTAAAGCTCGTCATTAAACAGTTATTACCTGATGCCTAAAGCACACAATGGTCAGGTTCATGTATGAATTTGGGACCGCTCACCAATGGGCACGAAACCTGATCAAAGCATTGTTTTTAAAGCATGGAAAGTGCTTCACTGCCTACAATACAGGAAAATTCCAGTCTTTTTTTCCCCATAGTTAAAAATTGCAATTTTGGGCTGCCAAAACAAAACAGATTATTTTTTTTGTTTTCGTCTGTTTGATATTATAAAAATTCCCTGTAAAAGGTTTTTGGGATATGGCCAGAATTGGAAAAAGGCATAACAAAAATCTGGAAAAGCTGGAAGATCCACCAGCTATATGTCCATGGAAGCATCTAGAAGATAAACCTCAGGAGATGCAAAGTTTTCTTCAACATCAGCCAAGGAAAAAGACTAAATTATCCCACCATCGTCTCAAATTACAGAATTTTTAAAATTGGACGGAGCCCATGCCTGTAAAATATTTTTCCGTATCAGGGTTGAAAAAACCACATGCAAACTGGTTCAAAAAGGCTTACAAAAAATGAGAAATGCTGATAATACTTTTTGCAGGTATTTTTTTGGCCCCTTTGGGTATCTGTAGGAAACAGTATTGTGTCAATACTTTACTGAAAAGACATATTTTACACCTCTAGGGTATACCTTAAGAGTAGGTGTGATAGAGGGAAAGCTGAGTCTGTGATATTTAGGGTTAATGAGAGGAAAAACTGAGCTCTGTGAATATAGGTTATATGATAAAGGAGGGGGGAAAGGCAGTGTTTCTCAACCCCAGTCCTCAAACCTCCCAAACAGGTGGGTTTTTCAGGATTTTCCCTCAAATGCACTGACAAAAAATTTTTCACCTGTGAAATATGAGGAAATCCTGAAAATTGACCTTTTAGGGGGTCTTGACAGTTCGGACGGGGGGGTCTGGGGCCCACAGGGGAGTTGATTTTCGGGGCCCCCCCTACGACAAAAATTTACCGGCCTCTGGGACAAAAATCCGCCTTTACCAAAATTACAGTGGGTAAACGGGGACTGTTTTGGGTTTAGTAAAATACAAGAGAGTCACATCTGCATCTAACATATCATGAACGGAAGTAGTCCACCAAAACCCCCCCCCCACATAAAATACCCCCTCCCCCCCAAAAAAGATCCCCCGCCCCCACTACAAGATCCCCCTCCCCCCACAACGATCCCCCCCCCACATAAAATATCCCCCTCCGCCCACATACAATTGACCCCTCCGCCACATACAAACCCCCCCTCCGCCCAATACAAAACCCCCCTCCACCACATACAATACCCCCCTAACCCACATACACTATCCCCCTCCACCCAATACACTATCCCCTCCACCCACATACACATCCCCCTCCCCCCACATACACTATCCCCCCCACCCAATACACTTCCCCCCCCCACTACACTATCCCCCCCACCCCACATCACTACCCCCCTCCACCCACATACAATATCCCCCTCCACCCACATAAATTCCCCCTCCCCCCACATACAATATCCCCTCCAGCCCACATAAAATTTACCCCAGCCCAATACAATTCCCCTCCAGCCCCATACAATATCCCCCCCACCCCACATACTTACCCCCCTCCGCCCACATACAATATCCCCCTCCACCCACATACAAATATCCCCCTCCAGCCCACAACTATCCCCCCCCCGCCCACATACAATATCCCCCTCCAGCCACTACAAATATCCCCCCCAGCCCACAACAATATCCCCCTCCAGCCCACATCAATTCCCCTCCACCCCACATGCAATATCCCCCCCACCCCACTTGCAAATATCTCCCCCCCCACAAAAATACCCCCCTCCCCCACATACAACACCCCCCTCCACCCCATACAATATCCCCCTCCACCCACATACAATACCCCCCCAAACCCCACTCAATACCCCCTCCACCCACTAAAATTCCCCCTCCCCCACATACAATATCCACCATGTTTCCTTGATCCACCCCTCACCACCTTCAAAAAAACCCCAGCAAAAAAGTAAAAGTCTAACTCCTTCACAGGGCCAAAACGGACACATGTCGCTGGCTTTTTAAACCGTGCCGATAAAACCTACAACCCCGCCATATAAGACCACTAGAGGCATGCTACTATCATAATGAAAAAGCTTTAAAAGACTCTTGGTTCCCTATTTTGATAAAAAGATGTTTAAAGCGGGCCCACGACTTTAACTGATCTCAAAAATCGGCAGTCCCCCATCCCTTTTTAACCCCTTTATCGAGCCAATCAGGCCTTCCCGGGTCAACCGACCTCCATTATTCAGAGAGAAAAAATAAAAATAAAACCCCAACCTGCAAGCTGCCCTTTTTATGACCTTGCAGGTTGGGTGTTTTTTATTTTTTTTTTTTTTCTCAATAATGGGGTCCGGTTGACCCGGTGGGGGGGCCTTTTGGGCTCATTTTGAGGTAAAATAGGGGTAGGCTGCCCGATTTGGATCACGTTGAAAGTCGGGGCACTTTAACATCTTTGTTCAAAATATGTGAACCGAGGTCTCACAGTTTTTTCCATAGAGGTCAGAACCAGCTTAGGTATAACCTACAACACCCCCAATGAGACCCCATAGAGGTCAACACCCTCAGGTATAACCACAACACCGAATTTTGAGACCACTAGAGGTCAAACCAGCCAGGTTTTCCTACAACATCCATATGGAACCACATGAGGGAGATACTAGCCGGATAACCTACAACCTGCCCTATAAGACCACATAAGGGGGAGACCCGCTAGGGATAACCTACAACCCCTCCATATGAAACCATAGAGGTCAGACACCAGCTCAGGGATAACCACAACCCGCAAATGGAGCCACATAGACATCAACCCCCTCTTTTAAAACCCCAACACCCCATATAAACCCATAGAGGTCAGAAAACCACTAGGTATAAACCCACAACACCGCCATATAGAACCACAAGACATCAGACCCAGCTAGGTAAACCTCAACACCACCAATAGAGGCACTATGGGCCAACACCCTAGGTATTTCAAAAACATGTATATAGGACCACATAGGGTCAGACACCAGCTCAGGGTAAACCTACACCACCACCATAGAGACCACTAGGGTCACACCACCAGGCACATCACATTAAGGAAAAACAGATGATCCAATATAAAAGTAAAAACAAGGACCACCGGAGATTTCATTCTATGGTTTCTCTTCTCTTTTTCGTTTTTTTTCCTTTTTTTCGCATCATTCCCCACCATCATATGACTTTTCCCGGGCCCCAGCTCTCCCTGCAGAAAATTTCACCAAATACTTAGAAAACCCCAAATTTTCCCCACCTCTTTTATCTATTCCCCCCTCTGTACAAAAATTCCCAGGGGGGAGAGCGGGTACAAAACCATAACTTGGGCCTGTTCCTAAGCGGTTGGGGGAGTGGGGAGGGACTAACCCCCTGGAGTAATGCACAATATGGGGGCTGCCCTCCAATTATATTTCCAAAGGGAGGTAACAAGACCCAGGTAGGGAGGCAAATAGGCAAGGCCCCCCTTGGGTAGGTGGTTTTCCCCCGTTGGTAGCGTGGGGTTAGGGTCCCTTTTTTTGGCTGCGGCATTTTGGGGTTCCCTTTAAGTATATAAAACAGTTTAAGGCCTTTAGGTAGTTGCAGGCAGTTGGGGGCCTGTTTGCTGTGTGTAGGTAGTCAGGGGCCCCTTTTGTATTTAGGGAGCAGGCCCCCCCGTAGGTATCGGGCCCCTGTAGGTGCCAGGGACCCCGTAGGTAAGGGACCCCTTGTAGTCAGGCCCCCCCTTTGTAGCCAGGGACCCCCCCTTAAGCCAGGGGCCCCCCTTATAGCCAGGGACCCTTGTAGCCAGGGCCCCCCCCCTTGTACCAGGGCCCCCCCCCTTGTACCAGGGGGGCCCCCCCCTTGTAGCCAGGGGGCCCCCCCCCTTGAGCCAGGGGCCCCCCCCTTTTACCAGGGGGCCCCCCCCCCTTGTAGCCCGGGCCCCCCCCTTTCCCGGGGCCCCCCCCCCCGTACCCGGGGGCCCCCCCCCCTTTTAAACCAGGGCCCCCCCCCTTTTAGCCAGGGCCCCCCCCCTTTTAGCCAGGGCCCCCCCCCTTGACAGGGGCCCCCCCCCCTTTAGCCAGGGCCCCCCCCCTTGTGCCAGGGGGGCCCCCCCCCTTGTACCAGGGGCCCCCCCCTTTAGCCAGGGGGGGCCCCCCCCTTTTTAGCCAGGGGCCCCCCCCTTGTGCCCGGGACCCCTTTTGCCGGGGGCCCCCTTAATAGGGCCCCCCCCCTTGTAGCCAGGGACCCCCCTTGTAGCCAGGGATGCCTTGTAGCCCGGGCCCCCCTTTAGCCAGGGACCCCCCCTTTAATCAGGGCCCCCCTTTACCAGGGACCCCCTTTTTTCCAGGGACCCCCCCCTTTTAGCCAGGACCCCCCTTTAGCCCCCGGGACCCCCCTTGTAGCCAGGGCCACCTTTTTAAACAGGGGCCCCCCCCTTTTAGCCGGGACCCCCCTTTAGCCAGGGGCCCCCCCGTTGCCCCGGGACCACCTTTTAACAGGGCCCCCCCCCCCGAGCCAGGACCCCCTTTTAGCCCGGGACCCCCTTTTTGCCCGGGGCCCCCTTGTAGCCCGGGACCCCCCTTTAGCCCGGGACCCCCTTTTAAACAGGCCCCCCCCCCCCCCCTGTAGCAGTTAAAAAAGACAAAAAAAAAAAAAGCCAGCCATTACCTGGGTCGGGGTCCTGCTCCGCCGCTTTGAGGCCCGTACTGCCGCCCTGCTAGGGGGCGCGGTGAAGTGACCACCGGCGCCCAGCGCGTGGGGGCCGCGCCCGGCAAAGGGGGGCCCCGAAGGCCTAACGCCTTCACCTGCCCGGGGAAACAGCGGCAGCGCACGCTAGTGGCGCTGGCTCCGCTGGGCATGCGCAGCCCCGGAGCCGGGGGGTTCCCCCCAAATCCGGGCGGTATCTGGGGCTCGGGACGGGGTCCCGGGCGTCCAGTGACCGGATGCACGGCCGGGGCCCCGGGAGCGACGGCACTCCCTTTCCGGGGCCCACAGCGGCCGGGGGGGCCCACCGGGGGATTCCCCGGTCCCCCGGCGGCCCAGTCCAAGCCTGGTCTTGAGGACTGGAGTTGAGAAACACTGATAGAGGGAGAGGAGCTGAGCTCTGTGATATATAGGGTTATATGATATAGGAGAGAAGCTGAGATCTGTGATATATAAAGGATAGAAGCTGAGCTCTGTGATAGAGTTATATGATAGAGAAGAGGAGCTGTAGCTCTGTGATATATAGGGTTATATGATGGAAGAGAGAAGCTGATCTCTGTGATATATAGGGTTATATGATAGAGGAGAGGAGCTGACCTCTGTAATATATAGGGTTATATGATAGAAGAGAGAAGCTGAGCTCTGTGATGTATAGTGTTATATGATAGAGGAGAGAAGCTGAGCTCTGTGATATATAGTGTTATATGATAAAGGAGAGAGAGAGAGCAGTGTTTCTCAACTCCAGTCCTCAAGACCCACCAACAGGTCAGGTTTTCAGGATCTTCCTCAGAATGCACTGACAAGAATTATATCACCTGTACAATACTGAGGAAATCCTGAAAACTTGACCTGTTAGTGGGTCTTGAGGACTGGAGTTGAGAAACACTGATAGAGGGAGAGGAGCTGAGCTCTGTGATATATAGGGTTATATGATGGAGGAGAGAAGCTGAGATCTGTGATATATAAAGGAGAGAAGCTGAGCTCTGTGATATATAGGGTTATATGATAGAGAAGAGGAGCTGTAGCTCTGTGATATATAGGGTTATATGATGGAGGAGAGAAGCTGAGCTCTGTGATGTATAGGGTTATATGATAGAGGAGAGAAGCTGAGCTCTTGAATATAGGTTAAAATGATAGAGGGAGAGGAGCTGAGCTCTGTGATATATAGGATTATATGATAGAGGGAGAGGAGCTGAGCTCTGTGATATATAAAGGAGAGAAGCTGAGCTCTGTGATATATAGGGTTATATGATATAGGAGAGAAGGTCAATCACTGTATGTAAGCAGGACTTGCACTGTTTCTTAAGGAGTCCTATCCGTATTTTCGCTGCTTTTTATACAGAAATCCAGGCAATCAAACAATCAGTCTATATTTTCTTTTAGTAAAAATAAGCATGCCCCGGTAAATGATGGCCTAACTTGTAGAAAAAATCCCATGTGAGGTCGCTTTAAGAGAATCGATGTCGAAATAGGAGTTGATTTCTGCCAACTCGGCTTTTGTCTCCTTAAATTTGTGCTTTGGAACTCTCGGTGGGAACCCCCAGCACTAAAAGGTACACTTAGCCTTTTTTATTTTTAGCCCTGCGTAAAGTCTAGTAAAATAAAAGTAAACAGTTGCCTTCTTTCTAAGACTAAATTAACCACATTAGAAGGATAAAAACATGACTTTAGCCAGACTTACTGGGCTGCTGCACTTAGCGCTCTGTCTTTTTGTTTGCTGTGCACTTTCAGATTTCTGTTTAAGGATTTTTTTTCTGAATTCCATTGTCTTTGGAGATTGTTATATTTTTAATTGGTCGTAATTAAGTATTTTCCTGGACCCCGCTGCGGAACGTGAACACATTTTGAAATTTATGTCTTTAAAGGATTTTTGTTTCTTTTCAGTGCCCCGCTGCTTTTTGAGGCTATAAACGGTAGAAGAAAAACACCTTTAGCATTTTTTTTAAATGCAATTGCTGAAAGGGAAAAGGATTTTGAGAGCAAAAAAGCAGCCTGCTAACCAGCGGGCTTAAATAGACAAGCCATAGGAGCGCAGTACCGGGCTGTCAGAGGTCATGCTGTTGGCCTACTGTGGATAGGCAGTCAGTCCTCCATCTAAACAAACAATTTTCTAGAGACCATTGAAAAAAATTCACTTTGCATTATATCTTTATTAAAAAGTATCTTTAGAGTAGAAGGAATAATAAGTTGTAAGTGGCTGTAATGTACAAAAAAGAAAAATCCATTTAAAATATAAAAATACCCCGTGCGTATTTTTTCCTGACTCTTTTGGAAACTGACATAAAAAGTACTTACTGGGCTGCAATTTTAATAAATTTCTTCAGAAGTTGCACACGCTTGCTGAGCTGAGGACACAGGCAAATTTCAGTCACAACCCAGAACTGGAGTTCATTGAAACGTCTCAGGAAGAGGTCCAAATTGGCCGTCGTCCTCTTAAAATTGTGCCTTCCGAAGGTATGATAGATTAGCTCCAGCTACAGGTAGGAAATGGTTAATTAGCAGTTATCTCCAAAGGATATCAAGAGTAAACTTGTATGAAGCTCCTCACTATAGATAACAAATGAAACTAAATATCTCAATATTAGAAAGGATCAACAAATCTAAATGACAGCACCCAAAATACTGTGAGGCTATGTCTCCACTGCAATAAAATACGATCGTATTTTCGGCGGTTTTAGGATTCTAAAACCGCTAAAAATACAATAGTTCAGGCAGCCCATAGCCTTTAATAGAAAAAAACGACCTGTAGACTACAGAGGTCGTCTTTTCTCCGCTCGTCTTTTGGTGCCGGCGTATTTTCAACATGTTGTATAATACAACAGCGCTTTGAGTTTTTTCGTAGTCTTCCCATACAATCAATTGTATGGGCAACAGCAAAAAAACAAGAACCAACCACGGTTTTTGTGCAAAATGTGAAAAAAACTTTGGACCTTCATTGGAAATAAAGCGTTCGACTCCCGGACATGTCGGACACATTCTACACACCTCATGGACACAGTTGAAGAGATCCCAGTCATGGATTGTCATTTGGTAAGCTAAGTCCTTCGAGCTCATAAGTTCAAACGTTGACATAGTGCCGGCAGACGGGCCCTCCTGTTCTTGAAGCGGTGTCTACATGAGACAGAATCAATCCAAATAAGACAAGTTCCATAAACAATGAGTTATTGTGTTTAAGGGAATGTTAACACTATGGATTTTCCCCAACGAAAAAAATCTATTGTGGAATCAACAGCAGAAATGTAAGGCATAGCCTAGGTTCAGCTGTACGCGATTCCTCTTTGAGCGCATATAGCTGAATCCCAAATCAGCCGACAGCGTCCAGGTGCTACCGTGGCCCGGGCGCTGTCAGCGATCTCTTCACATGTATGCAACTCCTCTGGGACGGCATACAGGTGAAAATACCAGTGCGGAGCAAAGAGCGAGTGCTCACTGCTCCGCAGATGACCGCAGACTTTCAGCTGCCCGGAGAATCCGGCACAGGCGGCATGAGTGTCATAATGGTGCCTGATTACATCAGGCCCTCTGGGCGCCAGCAAGAAGACGGAGTGCCTGGGAGTAGGAGCAGCGAAGGAGAGAGGTAAGTGTATTTTTTTTTTTAAACCTGCCTATAATTACCTATACCTGCCTATAATTACCTATACCTGCCTATGAGGGGACATATACCTGCCTATGGGGTGGACATATACGGACATATACCTGCCTATGGGGGACACATACCAGCCTATACCTGCCTATGGGGGACATTCAACTGCCGATACCTGCCTATGTAATTTTATTGGTATCCATTTTTATTTTTGAAATTTACCAGTAGCTGCTGCATTTCCTATCTTAAAGGGGTTGTCTCGCTACAATGATTGGGTTTTAATTTAAAGATCTTTAAAAAACAAGCAGCTTTGCAATATATGTTCATTACAAATGTCCTACTGATTTGAGCTAGCCCTGTTAGTATTACTACATCAGCTTCTCAGATCTCTAATATAGCTGACCTGTTGATCCTTATCTTACTGCTGTCAGGTCTGAATGACTCATCACCTTGAAGACAGGTCAGAGCAGAGAGCCCCTCCCGCACAGAATGCTTCTGTAGTGAGGGGGGAGGGAGGAGACTCTGGCGTCTGTGTCCATGCTGCTTGGATTAACCCTAGTGTGTGCCTGCTTCCTCCTGCTCTCTACACAGATAGATGTGACAGCAGTGACCCTGTCTGTTACTATAATCATGATATGTCATTTGGAACTGTGACTATACTAATATTATACAGATCAGGGGGCATGTGAATACTTTATGTCATAGTTGCCAACTTTTGAAAGTTAAAAAGCAGGAGAATGTAGTGGGCGGCGCGCGTAGCGCGCCGCGGCAAAAATTTGCATGGACACGCCCATCTTGTCGGTATGCCACGCCCCTTCAAAAAGCCACACCCACTCCACCAAACAGCATAACGGCTTTGGAAGAAAGCCAGGTAGATGCCCTTATAGCCAGGTAGTAGCCCCCCATAACCAGGTAGTGCCCTTACATGCTGGTAGATGCCCCCTTGTAGCCAAGTAGATGCCCCCTCTGTAGCCAGGTAGAGCCAAATTTGTAGCCAGGTAGATGCCCCCCTTTGTTAGCCAGGTAGGTGCCCCCCTTTGTTAGCCAGTAGGTGCCCCCATTGTTAGCCAGGTAGGTGCCCCCATTGTTAGCCAAGTAGTGCCCCCCTTGTTAGCCAGGGAGTGCCCCCATTGTTTGCCAGGTAGTGCCCCCATTGTTTGCCAGGTAGAAGCCCGCATTGTTGCCAGTGATGCCCCCATCTTTTAGCCAGGTAAGCCCCCATCTGTTTAGCCAGTAGTGCCCCCATCTGTTAGCCAGGTAGTGCCCCCATCTGTTAGCCAGGTAGTGCCCCCATCTGTTAGCCAGGTAGTGCCCCCATCTGTTAGCCAGGTAGTGCCCCCATCTGTTAGCCAAGTAGTGCCCCCATCGTTAGCCAAGTAGTGCCCCCATCGTTAGCCAAGTAGTGCCCCCATCGTTAGCCAAGTAGTTGCCCCCATTGTTAGCCAGGTAGTGCCCCAACGTTTAGCCAGGTAGTGCCCCCATTGGTTGCCAGGTAGTTCCCCCATTGTTTGCCAGGTTGTGGCCCCATTTGTTGCCAGGTAGTGCCCCCATTGTTTGCCAGGTAGTGCCCCATCTGTTAGCCAGGTAGTGCCCCCATCTGTTAGCCATGTTGTGGCCCCATCTGTTAGCCAGGTAGTGCCCCATCTGTTAGCCATGGTAGTGCCCCCATCTGTTAGCCAAGTAGTGCCCCCAATGTTAGCCAGGTAGTGCCCCATTGTTGCCAGTTTGTGCCCCCTATTTTGCCAGGTAGTGCCCCCATCTGTTAGCCAGGTAGTGCCCCCATCTGTTAGCCAGGTAGTGCCCCCATTGTTGCCAGGTAGTGCCCCCTTTGTTGCCAGGTAGTGCCCCCATTGTTGCCAGGTAGTTGCCCACTCTGTTAGCCAGGTAGAGCCCCCTAAAGCTAATAAAAATAAAATAAAATCCACTCACCTCACCAGGCTCCTGCAGCGCGGCCGCTCCCGACCGATCTCCTCAGCGGCGCAGGGGGAAGTGAGAGCAGCCGCGCGTCACTCCCCTGCAGCCGCGCGTCACTTCCCCCTGCGCCGCTGAACTGTATGTGCGGCGCACACAGGCGCCGGACATACAGGGAGAGGAGGAGGAGGGAGCGATCCCTCCTGCCTCCTCCCCGCACAGTGAGAGACCGCGGCGGGTGAGCGGCCGCTGCGGCCGCTGCACCCGCCTGTAGGAGCGGTCCCGCGCGCAAGAGTAGCGCACCAGCGCTACTCTTGCCCGCGGTAATTTAAAGGACCCCCGCCGCCTGCAGGCGGCGGGAGGAATGCCAACTCCCCCGGGAGGGCGGGAGGGGGCCCCAAATAGCGGGACCCCCCCGCCAAAAACGGGAGAGTTGGCATGTATGCTTTATGTTCTCCTGTATTAGTGACACATCCTGAGTATAGTAACACTGCCCTTGTTGTTGCTGGAGATGTGGAGACTTGTAAGCTAAGCAGGGGATATAGGAACACATGCATCCCCTCTGCTCTATTAGCACACCACGTCACCGTCCTCTCTACACTCCTCGAACAGCCCGCTCCTGTAACAGACCTAGGCAGGCACACACAGGGTGAACTCTGAGAGCAAACCCCCTCCCCCCCCCCTGTATAGAAGGTACGTAGCTGCCTGTGTGCTGATGGTAGGGGGAGAGGGAGCCGAACAGAAAGACCAAGAAGCACGCCCTCAGTTCAACTTACCAGGGACACTGACAGGCTGAAAGCTCGTAATGAGACAACTCCTTTAAGCTTATACTCGAGCCAATAAGTTTTCCCAGTTTTTTGTGGCAAAAGTAGGTGCCTTGACTTATATTTGGATCGGCTTATACTCAAGTAGATAATGTACTTATTATTAGTTGTATTTATTCTAAAGAGCCATTAGCTCCAGGGCGCTGTACATTCGAAGGGAGTTACATATATAATGTAGGTCCAAAGTACAATGGCAACACAATGACTAACATTAGTATAGAGGAAGAGAGGACCCTGCCTGTGAAGGTTTACAGTCTATAACAAACAAACCACTGAAGTAGTCCTGGCAATTCTAGTGTCTCTGGGAAGTGGAAGTATATATATATATATATATGTATATATAATATATATATTATAATATATTATATATATATATATATATATATATATATATATATATATAATATATAATATATATATATATATAAACACCACACACACACTATTTAAAAAAATACACTATCATTTTGTATGTGGTGGACTTTTTGTAAAATTTAAGGGTTTAATTAGTTTCTGTAGTATATATATTACATATATGTATATATTTTTCATGGGCTACCTCAGTGGATTGTGTGGAGATACATATATATATATATATATATACATACATACATATATACATACATATATATATACACACACACATATATGCATACATACATACACACATATATAAAATGATTTAGGACAATGAAGTACATACCAGTGAATCAAACTGATCTCGAGGACAAGCAAACAACCGTCCATTCACAGTGAGAGTTGTAAACACAGATACATCATTTGGCTTCAAGACCACTTTTTCTGGAAGTAACAGAAAAGAGTAGATTATCAGTGCACAGAATGAGACCATCGTTTCAAGCCTGTGAACCTGAACGGAGCACATTTTTACAGTTTACACATAGAATGA
Organism: Phyllomedusa bahiana; assembly: GCA_025379985.1. Lineage (NCBI taxonomy): Eukaryota > Metazoa > Chordata > Amphibia > Anura > Hylidae > Phyllomedusa > Phyllomedusa bahiana. The sequence goes on along the minus strand of JAODAL010006431.1, from coordinate 4,997 downwards.
ATCTACATAAGAAGTTGAATCAGTTTGTAAATTTAACCACCTGTATTTTTCTTCAGAGCTGCATTAACAATATTTTTTGCATTGTGCATTTGGAGGAACAGCTGTCTCCATGTTGGCCGTGCCATCCACCCATCTGCCTGTTTGAGGTCCCTATAGTAAGTGGGAATGGAGTCTGTTGCTCTAAATGTATGGCAGCTTTGGTCCCACAGAGAGGCATTAGAGTTATGGGCCCTGCAGAAAAAATTAACTTGATGCAGTAGGTGAGCATTCATAATTTGATCAAAAAACACACTACAGACCCTTATTTTATGCAAGTACAGCGGACAGAACTAATGTATTTCCAATGTTTCAGGAGTTCAATGTTTGTATGGGTTTTAGTGCCTACTGTGTGCTCCTGTATTTTATAGTGGAAATTCTTTAATTTTACCGCCACTACAGTGTGCACCGATGTCCATATCAGTAGTAATGGGGGTACCAGATAACCACTACAGTGGCACCCAATTTTCCATATCAGTATAATGGGGTACCAATAACCACTACAGTGTGCACCAATGTCCAATAAAGTAGTAAAGGGGTACCGGATAACCACTACAGTGTGCACCAATGTCCATATCAGTAGTAATGGGGTACCGGATAACCACTACAGTGTGCACCAATGACCATATCAGTAGTAATGGAGGTACCGGATAACCACTACAGTGTGCACCAATGTCCATATCAGTAGTAATGGGGGTACCGGATAACCACTACAGTGTGCACCAATGTCCATATCAGTAGTAATGGGGGTACCGGATAACCACTACAGTGTGCACCAATGTCCATATCAGTAGTAATGGGGGTACCGGATAACCACTAATTTGGCACCAATGTCCATATCAGTAGTAATGGGGGTACCGGATAACCACTACAGTGTGCAGCAATGTCCATATCAGTAGTAATGGAGGTACTGGATAACCACTACAGTGTGCAGCAATGTCCATATCAGTAGTAATGGGGGTACCGGATAACTTGTGTTTTTTGAATTGTGCATTCACAATTTGGTTGTTTTCAGACTTCAAACCCTCCCAGTATTTGGTGGTTGGCACAAAGACTGATTTTGTAATTAGTATTTTAGATGCAATACAGGACAGTTATCTGAGGTACAAAAAAATAATGCTCTGTTACAGACATGCAATAGCTCTTGACTGAACAATTATTTGTCTCACAGCCATCAACCTACATATTTACCTTTCGATAGAGTTTAAAATGTTCGTCTAGTTAGTAGTTCAAAAATGATATAAGTACGTCAGTACTTACAGGTGATGCTTACCTCCTTTTTAATTTTCTTAAAGATCTTGCTACTATAAATTATGCATTTAAGCTCAGCTTTATATGGGGAGAGCTGTATGTAATCTGAGACTGCAGTTTAGCTACAGTACCTACAGAGTGTGAGATAGTCTCAGACAAACCTCCTGCCTCATTATTTGTTCAGACTGCAACTCTCTCCGTCCCCCTGCAGCTCTGCGTCCCCAAACTGTGGATAGACAAGCCTATCAACAGTTCCTCAGGAAGTCAGTGATTTCCATTAGAAACAGACAAATACCAAATAATAAGAAAAAGAAGATTGGATAACTGCCACACGTTCTGAGGATAATACGCATTAATTAGGAGAACGGGGTTTCCTCACCACATTGATAAACTTAACATGTAGGGAAAGGCAAAGGAAGACTATTACCAAATACATTGCTGTTTTGACTTTGCTTTGTTTAGGTGATAAAGATGATTTTATGTAGTGCTAGGGTTTCTTTTGGATACCGACCACCAATCTCTCTCATTTCATTACTCCAAGCTGCTGTCCAACCATGGTGACTCCATGCCGAGTCAGATCTCTAGCACAGGAACTAAGTCAATGACAAGTTTTAACTCTTAAAGCTCTGTAGCTTTGTACAGTACAGATTATAAATCTCCTGCAGTAATTTCACTGTAACCGGATCAGTTAGCAATAGCAGAGCTGATGCGCCAACTACTGCTATAGAACCAGTCTGAAGCTGGCTGTGGCTCTGGAAATGCTGGTTTGCCAGATCCTGTATGAAAATCTAATCTCCACTGTCTCCTCTTTATAATAGGGACTTGCCAGGTTTTTCAGTGTGTATAACTACAACCTTGTTGCAGGTTTCTGTTAGCAACACTAGTGGCATAGCTACAGGGGTCACAGCGGTCGCACTTGCGGATGGGCCGTTGAGCCAGGGGAGTCGACAGGCCCCCTCACCACACATCTGCATCACTGGGTCACATAGATCCAATGATACAGCGTTCACAGCCACCAGTGCAGGCAGCGACTGAGGTTAAGCGGCCGGTGTACACTGATAACAGCTGCTTATCCCACTGAAGGCAGCGGCGCGATGCAGTGACATCATTGCGCCGCTTCCTGTACTAGGCCCTAAGCCTATGCCTAGGCTTGGGGCCTAGTAGACGCCGGAAATGGCGTTCCCGAGCAAGCGTCGTGATGATGTTACACTGCCCATTCCAGATTCAAAGAGTGTTTGGTGGGGGAAAAAGGAGAGCTGAGGCGAGTATCATTTAATTTTTTTTTTTTTTTTAATAGGGGAAAGAGTGGTGGAAACACCTATCCTATGTGGCCCTAACTACCTAACCTAAATAACCCTAACTACCCCAAGTGGCCTTACCTACCTTCTTACCTACCAGAAGGGGCCCTATCTATCTGCCTACCTACTGCAAGGGGCAATATATACCTGCCTACCTACAATAAAGGGCACTATCTACCTGCCTTCCTACCAGAATGGCCCCCGCCTACCTACTGCAAGGGGCCCCATCTATCTGCCTACCTACAGCAAGGGGCCCCATCTACCTGCCTACCTACAGCAAGGGGCCCCATCTACCTGCCTACCTACAGCAAGGGGCCCCATCTACCTGCCTACATACCAGGAGGTGCCCTATCTACCTGCCTACCTACTAGAAGCGGCCCTATCTACTTACCTATTTACTAGAGGAGGCTCTATCTCCTCACCTACCTACTAGAAGGGGCCCTATACTGAAGGGGGACTTTACCTACTTAAGAAGAGTCTGCCCACTTACCTGACTAATTTTTAAGGTCTAACCTACCTAAAAGAAGCGTCTTCCTATCCACCTGTCTAATCTAGAGGGGAGGGGGAGTGTCTACTATATGGCTTGTGTTCCTACATACTGGTGTCAGAAATGAGGGTCCTATAGTTGGTTGGAGGAAATTTCACTGTTTGGAGTTTAACATGATTGTGTGGTAAATTCTGCAGGGACGAGATGTCGCCATGAGAAGACGTCATGAGTCTAGACTGGATGAAGAAAGAAAAGGGAAAGAGAATGACTCACCAGATAATAGGTCACCTGTGAGTCCATAAATGTCCTGTAATCACATATGGCTGCAGAGCCTGTGTACAACTGGTATCTACCCCTATATGGTCACTGTATGGTGATAATAGCGGTCTTAGTGTAATGGTTTATATTCAGTAACAGTACAATGATATTATTCAAACAGCATATGGTGGTAAGATGTGGTCATGATGTGGCAGTATTATATGGCCCTTGTATAATGTTATTATTGGTATTATTGGTCTTAGCATACTGGTTTGGACAGTAACTTTATACTTGTATAGGTACGGACCTGCAGAATACACATAACATGTCAATTAAACTGTTAAGCATAAACTCCAACAAAAACTAAACCCATAAAACAGAAGGCACAATTGCATTTTTTTCCTGTTCACCATACAAACATTTTTTTTTGGGAGGGAGGGGGCAAGATGGACGGACACGTCGGCTATATAACTTGTTTTTCTTTGGCCTCATTTGAGATTAATTTTCTTCTATTGGACAATTCCTGTTAATAGAAATAATTTTCTGCAACGCGCAACAACACTGACATCAGCAACATCAAGTTCGGAACCGGACTATGTCAATCAACGCTATATCACTCTCACAGCTCTACTCATGAGTCCTCTATGCTTAGTAGAGTAAGCACAGAGGTGCTTTGAAAATGTGTAGAAACACCCCTGTGACAGCCTACATGAGGCCCCATCTATCAGATCAACATCTGCACTGATCTCTTACTCCTATTCAACATATTACATTCTGCAAAGTGCACGATATAAAAAACAAATATTCAGAGGGGGAACAATTGTCATCATTGCAGAGGTTATTATAGATGAACTCTGGCTGCTGCTGTAAATTAAGGAGGTTACCATGGCTATGGCTGGTAATAATGGTGCGCTGTCCCACTGCATGTTTAGATTATAAATCCTTCAGAATGTGGTACAATCTAAACACTCTGCACGGTGTTGATAGTAAAGGATAAGAGCTTCTCATCTCACATTTCCAGAGTTTGTTAGACTTTGTGTGAAGGAAATGATTATTAGATATACACTGAAGCTGTGATATCACTGATGCCAACAAAAAACACTAATAATCCAAGGGCAATGTATAAGCAAGCGTATACCAATGAATTATGATATTTAAAAGATAAATTTGGATACTTAGGGCGGCATGTATGAAATTTGGCGTTTAACAATAGCCTAGAATGCGCCTGATGAACCCGCTCTACAGCGGGTCATAAATCAGGCACATTCTAGTGCTTGTACGACGACATTTCTGGCTCAGGTAAATCACTTTGAAAGTGGTTTACCTGTTCCAGCAGTAATGCATCTAAAAAGCCGTTTCGAAGCAAAAAATCTATAGCTATCTATGGTTCTAGTGTGCCCACCTCCCACACGTCCCCGAAATCAGGCGCAATACAAAGTGCCGCTTGTGCTTTGCAATGTGCCTGATATTGGCGTACGGGCCATTTAAAAATGTAGTGAACAGAGCTGCACTGGATATTGGGCTGAAGAGGCGCCAGATATCTAGTGCAGCCAAGTACATACATCCACCCTTTATTATTCATTTTTTACTAAGGATTCACTGCATTAAAATCTTCCATTTGGGTTTCCATTTTTAAAAAATAATTTTTATACTCCCATTGTGAACTC